>JAGXCT010035855.1:7947-37963 GCA_022495035.1 Philopotamus ludificatus | reverse complement strand
GGTCCCACATATACCCCATCGGCTCGGCTATGTTAAAATGAGTCCTTTTATTGATAGTTTTAAATTAATTGTAACGACCTCCATCAGCTGTTAAAGTATATATTATTCAATGATTATATAACCCATCCTTATTTCATGCAAATATGAGATCCTACTCGTTCAGATGCAAGGTGACGAAGACTTGATAGAAATTGCCAAACACCGAAACAATGAAAAAATAATTTGCCAGCCTCGCTGGACATGGCCTATATGATTCTTCATATTTCGGAAGATGAAAAAATACATGAAAGAATGACGTTTTTGCCAACATTGTGAAGTTAAAGATCGAATCGTTCGAAAAATTGGGTTCTAGATGTGCTTTAAATCAACGAGGAAATAAAATAATATTGATTAATTAACCCAGAATTAATGTTGTATTTTATTAATCAATCGCAAATTCGCAACTGTTTGACTTTATGCCATTTATTTCTGTGGTTTTGAATCAAAATACTCAGAGAGGATCGATTCTACCTCGTTCACTGTTTTATTATTTTGTCGTTCAAAAAACGTTCCATCGATCGGAGCAGATGGTAATCCAAAGGTGCTAGATCTGATTAATACGGTGGATGCAATCGTGTCTAAATGAGGACGTTGATTTTGTCGCGTTAAATCAGTCACATGAAGGCGCTGTAGTACGTAGACGTAGATCTAACCCTTTTTGACATAATGCCACAGATAACAATTTTTTTGGATACAGTTCGGCTTTCAGGATTGGAATTGCTTTTTTCCAGAGTTTAACCATTGATTTTTTCTTCTTAACGTACGAGTAGAGAACCCAATTATCATTCCGGTAATTAAATCTCAAAGAAACGAGGGATAATGCCATTTTTCTTGCAATAATCTGCATGTGCTGAGACGTTCCGTCTTATTCCGGTCGGATAATTCGTGTAGGACTCAAACACCATTTCTTTGAATTTTTCATGTATTTTCAGACATCTTTGAGTGATGATGATGATTTCGTAAGGCTTTTACTTTGCCATTCTTCGCGAGCTCGTCGTTGTTGGGGGTTTCCTCTGACATTTCGGAGCACGCCAAAAAAACAACAGTTTGCTACATACTCCTGGTCCAGGTTGATCCACTAGCCTTACGGAGGGACGGGCCCCTCCTTAAGGATAAACAACGAAGATAATTCGTCGATAATCATCCATCATTGGTTTTGCTTTGATTTTAGTTTACAAAGCTACTTAATTCTCTTTCCGTTCTCTTCCAGGTTCATTTTCCAAATCAAAGTTTTCAGAATTATTTTTTTTAGACCAACGTTGCCATTTTCTGACATCCAATATGTCACGATAGCACAAATATTTCTCGTGGCTCCTTCTTTGGTTGGCACCCTGATGTCTGAGGATCGTGACAGTCTTTTTGAGACATATGATAGAAAGTCAGTGTTCTTTATCGTTCCCCAATTCTTTTGGTACAAACACGTTTGTGCGTTTAGCGGTCCATGGTATTTTCAGCAGGCGTCGCCAGCACCACATATCAAAGGCGTTAATTTTCTTTCTTATGCTCTCCTTTATGATCCAGATTTCTACGCCTTAATTATAAATTTGAGAATACCATACTCTGCACTAAATGTTTTGGATATCCGCCTGTTTTTCCAAATAGTCGACAGCTTTGACATCGCATTCTTAGCCATCTCTATACGCCTTTTTATTTCTGGCTCACAATTTCTATTACTCGTAAGTAGTGATCCAAGATATAGATATTCTTCAAACCTCTCCAGATCTGTAAGAATAAGATCTGGATAGCTGATTACTTCTGTTGACGATCGTCAGCTTGGTTTTAATAATATTTATCTCGAGTCCTAGTTTTTTTTTTTCAGAGACAACTCTTTTGAGCAGATCGGCCATTTCTTATTCATTAATGTCGTATCATCTGCATAACTTAGATTTGAAATTTTTATTCGCTATTTTACCTGCTTTTCTCATGATATACTCCCAGATCTCGTGGCTCCAATGGCAATTTTTACATGTGAAACTGCATCAGAATGCGACATTTTTTTTTATCTCAAAACAATATTTAAATGTTATCAAAAACTGTTATCAAAAAAAGGATTCCAGGATAATAATAATCGGCTTACCGAGAAAATAAAGGACAGTGTACTGTAATAAGCGGAAGGATTTATTTTTATTTATATAGACATTTTTAATAGTTCAAGTTCACCACAACCGATTACTGAAGAAATACTAATATACTCGATACGAAATAGCTAAGAAGACGTGATCAATTACGAGTCACGCGTGTATTAGAATAATGGTTGTTACATCGTTAGCATCGCCTTTGTATTGTTAGAAGAAACATGCTTTTATATAAGTTTTCTTTTAGTCTACTCGTTGTCAAAATAAGCATTGGAGCATACCCAAATTTTATTTGTAACTCACCAATGCTTCGGTATTTGTTTCGGACCATCTTCTATGCGGACTGTCAAGGTCATTATAAATATTGGGTTTGGAATCGAGCAAATGAGGTGACGGTGAGGGAATGTCTATGGTATTGGCTTTAGTGTGTGGCCGAATAACTCGCTGGGCCGCTCCGTCGTCGCTAATAAAAAAAATAATCAAAACAATAAACAAAAGAAGAGAAAAATAAAAAATAATGATTTAAACTACGGTTATTGTTATTGTTCATATTTATTCTAAATCCAAGGAATATTTATTGTATTTATTTTCTATACAACAAATGACTTATTTACATAGTATTCAATAAATTAACTTAAATAATTTTTCAGGATCCTGTCAGCTACATGTGCTGTGAATATTAACTGTTTAATTATTTTATTAATTTTTTTTTTGGTTTTTATTTTTAAATACAATACCATAATTTTATGGTGAAACACACCAACAATTAAACACCAAGTGATAATTTACCATCAATAATTGTAGTTTTTTTTTTTATAACACCAAAGATTATAATGTGGTTATTTAGACATTGATACTACTGTATAACATTTTTTTCACATTTATCATTTTAAATATTTTTATATAACATATTACTATTTATGTTTAAATAATATATAAGTAAATCTTGAACATATCAATACTCCTACACTGAATAACCTAAGCTACCATGTAGATATATATACTCACGGATCGGATTCAAATAGAAAAAATAGTAATTAATAGTTAGGTGTATTAAAATAATTATTTAAAAATAAATAAATAAGCTAATAGTATGATATATATATATATAAACAAATAGGAAACTTTTAACAATAGCATATAGAGAGCGATCAGTATCGAAAGCTTTAATAACATGCGGATTACAATAGACTGTGTTAGAGGTACCGGCGGGCACCGGACGTCGAATTCATACGTATCGGAATATTTGTGCCCGGAATATAATTATTTTGCTTTCAAGATTGTGTAATACATATTATCGTAATATACGTTTGCGCTTTAATCGGTTAAATTCATGAGCTTCTTTCATATATATATAAATATATACAATGTCAAAGCTCGGCAACGATTTTCAATGACAGTATTTAGATTAAATTTGATTAAACGTTCATTGAGACCGAGCAAGACGAATATTTACATAGCGGCGATCCATCGCGCAAATGCACGCCAAATCATTATTTAATTATGTTATCGTACGTAATGAGAGAAGATTATGTTTTTGTGTCTGTGTATGTTTAATTTGGCAGTACAATGTAGATGAGTAATAAATAATAGAATCGTTACTAATAAACTATTCAGTCCCATGGTTATACAAAGATTATAACTACCTAACAAACTTGTATTTTTGTAATAATAAAAATAAAAAATATAATAAAACTAATTTACATTATTTGATCAAAGAGGAAAATCGTCTCACTAAGTACCGTCTAGTATAAATACTTTCATCCTTCCGTTTTTGGAATAGATCACAGCCCCGAACCCCACTTCTTCGAAAATTTTTATCAACGTTTTTGTATCTAAATATATGATTATACAAAAAAAAACAAAATAAACGGAATAAATCTATCGTAAATTGCCATTATGGATAAAAATCGGAACCGCGAGAAAAACTCGCATCCGTTTGTGTATACGTGTATGTGTAATGTGTATGTGGCGTGTACACACCCGTGTTTTTACATAATATATATAAAAATTTATGAGATATACTAATTTTTTTTAAATCTTTCAGTCCCATGGTATCCAATAACCATATCGCCAATTATATTTTTACAAAATTTATAATTTTTTCAATATTGTAATAATAAATTATCAATTTTTTTTTTGTTATACGTAGAGAGCGATGGTGACCTCCGATCGAGTTCACCGCATCCCGATTCGTTGATCGCGACTCTGGTCACCGCGTGTATATTACGTTACATGCCTTCGAAGACAAAATACGAAAATAATATTATATGACCGACCACAGTTGAGATTTACGCTAATATAACAAAATTATATTAGTACTCAGAAAAATTAATTTTCAATGGTCCGCTGTAAAATATACAAAAATTATATAAGCCGTATATTTTTTTAGGGCTAATCAATAATTTTTTTTATTAGAATTAAGTGAAAAAATAATTATATATATATATATACGTTTGTATTATAAGCTAACAATCAGTTCATGCGCAGGCGTCTTCATGAAGCCTTATGGACAATATTCTTTCCAGAAATTATTTGTTAGTTTGCCTACGTTAATAATAGATGAAAGGGTAAAATATATTAAGCTTGGCAAAGACCTCGACACGTTTCATTATTCAACCAAAGAACAAAAGTATAGTTATACATGTTGTAAATAAAAGAGTATACAAAATATAATACAGGAGTGTGAGTATAATTTAATCACTGCTCTGTGAGAATCTAAATCAATAGTGATATATACGATGCAGAAGAGATATTAATATGTTTAGCCATCTGAGCCGAGTACTCACTTAGCAGGATTATTCTTAAGCATCCGTTGATGAGCAATGGGGCTTTGAATAGCTTTCAAAAAGTCCTTCTGCGATTGGAGGATAGTATTAATCTTGGTAATCCACTTCTTGATCAAGGACACGTCTTGCGATTTGCACAATATGTGAATCGTAGGACGGCTGGGATCGAACGACTTCAGCGTAAACTTGTCACCCGCCTCGATCATGGTCATCTTATTGACCTATACAACAAAAAAAAACGAATTATTATAATACATAGACGGCGACAATTACTATTTGACGCACAATTTAATTGCTGCGGTGTATAATAACGGACATAACCTAAAAATATGCACAAAACTCATCATGAAATAGCAATTTATTACAAGTAGTTGCGACGAAACAATTGCCAAATACGCCAGCTCAACGAATACGGAATAATAATTTACCTGTATATGGGTTTTGTAACTATAAGATGGGCTCGTGAATTGGGTCTTCTTTCCGAACTCCTCGGAGAATATGATGCTCTGCTCGAACAAGAAGACTTGTAGACGGCGAGGATTCCCGGAAGCGGTGTCCTGATTGATCATCTCGTCACATATCAGCTGTCCGCGCAGCAGCAGATTGCCTTGGGCCGTTATATTACCCTTCAAACGAATCATCAGATCAATAAAAATGCCATTCGAAACGAATACCACAAAACGGTTAATATTTACGTCGAATCCCTGCAGACGACCGACGTCCATCATATCGTTGGCCGCCTTCGGAATCTGCTCCGTAATGAAAGCAGCCTGACTGAGCGCGTGCAAAGCCTGAGTGCTAACGCCCGCCTCCTTGGACAGACCCTGTATATCGCGCACCAAAAGATGATATTTTTGTATGCGCTGCACGGGTTTGATCAGCAGATCGCTCAGCTATAATCAAAACACATTGCATTAACACCGTCGCGAATGCATTCCGCGGATATATCGCCGGACGTACCTGCAGTTTGTGGCCGAGCTTCTGACGCAGATCTTCGAAGTACGTGAAAATGTGTTCGGACACGATAAACTCGGACATCGGCTTGTTTTGGCAGTACACGATGTACATGCGAAGCTTGCGCTCGGAACGACGGAACAGGGGGCCGAGCGCCTCCGGTTCATTGATGCACTTGCGCAGCTCCGGCAACAGGAAGCTGTGACAAGAAACAATTAAATACATTCTCTAATTGTGATTATCGATCGATCGGTACATGTTAATACAGTCACAGCGGGATGCACAATCATATAAATCGCATAAATAATTTATTATCCAACATTTACGGAGTATATATTGAATATTGTAATTAGAACGAGTCGGATGTGATCGTGATGAACCGAGCTCATGACAACGGGCGATCTGGCCCGTATTCGAAGAGCCTAGATAACCTGGAGGACAAGCAACACAGCACCGGCCACAGGGTTGAGTCAGACGCGTCTCGGCTGGAGCTTAGCAGATGGATGGAAGAAGCCCAGAATGGGCAGAGAACACGTAGTGTCCTCCAGGTGACAAATATCAGCAGTTGGTAGACGTTTGATGAAGGAATATGGCACAATTCAAATTAAATAAATAAAAGCATTGTATCAACGATGTTTTTAAATGACATCGGAGACAGATTATGCTCGATAATTTTAGCAAAATCACTGCAATACAACGCATTGTGCGAGGATAATTGATTAGACATGAAGAAAAATGTATTCCAAGGAAATGCACTCGGAATAAACTATGGCTAGAATCCGCTTCAGATGATATTTAGAGATTTCCGTCATTAACGGTTAATGTCGAGGATGTAGCATAATTAGCGAAGAAACATGAAAGGGAAACGAGTTAAAATATGGTCAAAAAATGGCACTCAAATGTCATGGAAATAAATCAAAATATAATAATGGATTAAAATAATAACGCATAGGACATGCTCATTAATAAATCGAGTTCTATTGAATTATCGGAAAAATGAAATCCATTCCCAGAAGCATTATCTGTACTCGGCATGAAATAAAGATAAAGTTTTAGCAAAGATTCAATAACGTCGTTAAAATGGTGAATCGAGTTTCTACTGCATTTATATTTTATGTGATCATCGAAGTATTAACATATTAAAATGGTATACATAGCGCTGCATTCATAATTCCCGTCAACGAAGATTTCTTTAAATATTTATTTTTAATAACGGCTGTGAAAGTTGGTATATTTTAATGTGCGCTGCAAAATCAATCGGTAAGCTGCAGAAAATAAAAATAAAAATAAAAAGATACAGTACACTTTCAATAGTTGCTGAATTATTGACTTATTGAAACGTACGCAAATTCGGTTTTATCGTTCGGTGGATCCTGGATCTATCGTTGCTGTCATAATTAACATTTTTACGGTTATAATCCATCAATCGTATATAGTTAAAATGTGAAAAAAATAATACTAACTCTCGATGCCATTCATAGATAGCTTCAATGTTGATGAAAACCATCTTGTCTTTTCCCGTGCGTAACGTATCCGGCATGACGGTGGTGCAGTTGGGATCGCGCATCAGCACCAAGTACCCGTCGCAGATCATCTTCAAATCTTCGACGTACTTCTCCTCGGTGTCGACCAGTTCGTTCATCACGAACACACGCCTGCGTAATGCGGACTCTTCCGTGTTAGTGGCGTCGTCGTTGGAAATCGGCGGCTCGTCGGTTAACGCGGCGGAGTTGTCCAACTCCAACAGCCAATTCTGGGTCAAGGGATTCAACGGATCCGCATTGGAGCTAGATTGATTAGCACCACCGGCGTTATGTTGCTCCTGCAATTAAAAACGATACAAATAAAATATTATTAACCGTACGATGCGGCGATGGAAACCACGTGAACGAAATATAGTCGTGAGAAGATTGATACATGCAGTTATAATTGAATCGTTTGATCACGTCGCATCGTGATGAATTTATTAATTTATTTCTCCACCTATTTACGAGTGTATAGAATTTTTGCACATCACCTCGTCGGACTCGGACAATTAAAACGTGTCCGTGAAACCTGCGATGGTAAAATAAAATCGTAACATGCATCTGTGGTTAGTATTATAATACAGTGTGTGAATTTTACATTAAAATGCAGGCGAAAAATATATGCAAATGATCTACAAATATTTTTTTCTCTCGAAACGTCCGCGGTCAAAACAATGTTTGACCATTTCCCGCTCGTTGAATACCAGATAAATCATTCATCTTCAAATAAATACTTGAAATATTATCTAAAAATAATATTTGAAGATATTTGTATAAATAACACATCAAAGCGATTTTTATTAGAAGCTTCTAACGCAAAAATTATATTAATCAACGTAAAACTTTCCTTTTTGTGTACGAAATATTTTCGATCGTTTATCACGTTGCTAATTTGTTATCTTATGAGATCGGTAGTATTTTAGATATAAAATAAATGAGTGTAAAAGCGACTAGAATACAACATAGCAAAATCAAGAGATAATCGAATATTTACAAGAATGTGAGTCGGAAAACCGTTATCAACTGCATATATTAGATTATTTAGAATGCAAAAAATAGAATTTTCAGATAATTCTAAATAAAAACAATCAATATCCATACATAGTACAAGAGATATCGACGTTTTTTTACATTAATATAATAGCGTTCTAATTTGTAAAGTCTGGCGTTAATACAAATCATTAATATAAAAAAGGTCGGAACACCAAAAACAATTATTAGGAATAAAATAATCAAATAAAAACCATGCAGACATACACTTGAAATCAACATCTATAAGAGAAAACTATATAAAAAAAAATCACTCGTAAAAATTATTAACGTAAATGATGAAACAAACCATTCTCTCTTTCACAATTTGTTCTATCTCAGCTAAGTCTGCCGGAGGATTCTCAGTGTCCATTGACTTGAGCGAAAGTGCAGATGTCTGAAAGGCCCCGTTAGTTAAGACAGTAATGTAATGTGTTTTTATGAAAGGTTGCGTTGACAAAACTAATTATTAATCTAATCATGTTCATGATGTGTATTGCATTTTGTCATCTGAAATACTCGTCGAATAAAAATCTTGCGATGAAAAATGATTGACGATGTTCAATGAATACACATACAGGTAAGCATGCTAAACAGATATGATAATAGAAAAGGAGAAATTCTCTGATTTCGGCAAGTAACTTGATAGAAGTAACATTTATCGTCTATTAGATAGATTCAAAGCAAAAAAATATAAAACATTTATATTTTGATTCTTATATAACACATATCAGGCTATCGGGAAAAAAAGTGGATTCCGACGCGAATTATTATATCGATTGTTTATTAACGGACGAATCCACATTTATTTTTATTTTTTTTCGAGATAATCTAATACGATGTAAAATAAAGATAACCTATGTATTTAAAAAAAAATTTTTGGATCAACATACATCAAACATATAATGTAACGTATATGAACATTCAATCCGTTTAAATAATCGACTCACCCTCTTCGGTTGCGTTGAAAGTATCGGCAGCGAAGACGACGGCGGCACCGGCTGCAGCAGAGTTGGATCCTGTTTCACAACGTAAATATCAATTAACCGATATTTTAAAACGTATGTAGATATTGAAACGAATACTCTACTTGAATGGGCTTCATCGGCGGCGGCAACTCGACGATTCCTTCGTCTTCGGCCTCGTCCATCAGTATTCCCGGTGTTCCGGCAGCACGAGCGGCTCGAAGACCGTCTTCATCGGAACCGTTCTCATGTTCCGCTTCGCTCACGCTCAACTTGTTCATTTCGGTGAACGGTTCGAAGCGCTTATCGGCGCCGGTCTTCTTAAACGGTGGAGCCGCAGCCTTCTCGACCTTACCCTGGGATAACTTGCGGAGAGGCGGTGGTAACCATTTGCGTCTATAATACATCAATCGTTATAACAATGTTTAACAATAATCGATGGCAACAAGAGATACTGACCCGCCAAATCCACGACGCTTGTTCACGGGGCTGGACGTCGTAACGGTGCTCGGTCCTTCGCCGGCTGAGACATCTGAGGACAAAATTAAACGGAAAAATCAACACATTGAATCAACGGATTCGCATTATTATATATATATATAAATATTTATATATTTAAACAAGCTTATTGAACCCTCGTTAATAGTGCTTGAATGAGTTTCGAGGTATATACGACATAAAAATAATACGTACCACTGCCGGAAATTATCGAATTAAAACACTGAAGGCATAGATACATTCTGATACGTTACGGAAAAATGTTCGACGAAAATTTCATTGTACGGCAGATAAATTGATAAACGAGGGCTATTGAGTCTATCAATTGCCAGTAGGGAGGAAATTAAAGTGTCTGGAGTATCCTGTTGTCGTGTCGCGAACGTCGTGCGTCCCGATAAAATAACAGAAACCTAATAAAATCGGACCGAGATGATGTTCAGGTGGCGGCCGCAGATTTACTGAGGCGGTTTTGCCACGAGATCGATCGAAACGTCGTCGTCGGAGCGGAAAATTCCTTTTCACGGGTGGTGGATCGCGCCCGTCAGCGTCCGGGATCCTCAAAGGGTTTGGCGTATCGGAGCGATCGGCACGGCAAGCGATCAAGATGAAACGAAAAAATCAACATTCGCATATTGTGGATTGATTTAAATCGTTCGGATATCGAAAATGTGATACGACTCGGCTCGGAACCAAATTGCATTATCATGTCATCGTCAATTACCGATAAAAGGTTTTATCTAATTGGCGTTTGATGTACGGATAATACCATTAACGTTGTCCTTTATGAAAATGAAAAATCATTGTTTGAATATACGTTATGATGAAATAATCGAGTTTTGCAATATATATTTTTGAAAATATCCATTAAACTAGAACAAAGCATTATTAAATTGCATTGCGTTGCACTTAGCGGATGTTTGCATACATATTTTGGGTTGATCCGTATTTAGCGTTGCGGAAATGTAGTGAAAATTTTACCCCGATTCGGACATAATTAATTGGAACAATGCGAAATTAAATTCCGATCGCGGTAGATTTTACATATTACAATCGGAGTTAATAAATCAATATGACATATATAAAAAATAACCTAAAATTATGTTAAACTCTACCGACGACGTACAAATAAATAAGATTTCATTCAAATAATATTACCTACTCGTGTTTGTGATTGGAGATGATTTGATTATTTTTTTATGAATAGAACCGGAGACATGCAACACGTGTGACGCGAACGGGTCAATTGCTTTTGGCCAAAACGCATCATGATTAATGACCATAACTGTGATTTTCCAAAGTCGGCGCGCTTTCCGCGCCCCCACGACGCCCCCTAGTCGGAAAAACCGCGCACATTTTATTTCGATACGAAAGCACAACAAAGAAATGCGAAGAGGATTTGTTCAACACACTGTGAATTCTTCATCAGATTATTTCGGTTGGCACGTCAGTGTCTCTTGCGTCATTTATATGAACTCTTCTGAGTCTAAAAATAATTTCGTAAATAGTCACAATTTCAAATACTATCCATAACATTGGACCGGGCCATTCAGCATCCACCTACACAGCATAGGCGTATCAATTTTTCCGCGAATCACACATCAATAGTCCAATCAAACGGCAATTAAATTTAATAAATTTTTATAAAAATATGCGGAATTTTTTAATTTAACTGGCTGAATAAATCACATTTTTTCATTGTTGTGCTGCTACACTTGACCGTGACATATTTTGACATTAGTAGTAATATCATTATTAATATAAAAAAAAGGTTTAAGTTTTGAAAAAAAAAATTGGCCAAAAACATACTCGTTATGATGTCTCCGTATTCGTCAAACGTATCATATTCCCGAATATAAAAAAAATATATAGATATAAGTAGATAAAGACTGAAACGCTGGAGGAGCAGAGCGCAACAACGAAAATTGCGTCCCAGAAGTGCAACTAAGATTGGAAAAAGTTTATGAATTATCTGCCGGGGGTTACTTTAACATTTTCCACTCTGCGGGCCTGACGAAATCTTCGACGAAAATTTTGAAAGAATAAGATTGGAAAACATTATGAATTATCTGCCGGGGGTTACTTTAACATTTTCCACTCTGAGGGTCTGACAAAATTTTCGAAAGACAAGATTGCCATTATGAATTATCTGCCGGGGGGCTTTTAACATTTTCCACCTTGCGGGTCTGACAAAAATCTTTGTTAATAAGATTGGAAAACATTATGAATTATCTGCCGGGGGTTACCTTAACATTTTCCACTCTACGGGCCTGACGAAATCTTCGACGAAAATTTTGAAAGAATAAGATTGGAAAACATTATGAATTATCTGCCGGGGGTTACTTTAACATTTTCCACTCTGAGGGTCTGACAAAATTTTCGAAAGAATAAGATTGGAAAACATTATGAATTATCTGCCGGGGGTTACTTTAACATTTTCCACTCTGCGGGTCTGACAAAATCTTTGAAAGAATAAGATTGGAAAACATTATGAATTATCTGCCGGGGGTTACCTTAACATTTTCCACTCTACGGGCCTGACGAAATCTTCGACGAAAATTTCCAAAAAAATCGTTTGGTCCAATAGGACCAAAAGATTTTATTAGAAAAAATTGAACAACGATTTTTTTTTATATTTAACACTTTAACATCCGCTTACGCCACGTTGGCGTCCTGTCTTAGCCAACTGTTATATATTGCTATCTACGCATACTTTAGACTATGAAACAATAAAAATCAAAGTATGAACATTTTATGGACAAAGTTTCAACATTTTTTAGATAAAATATTTTTTTTGAGATTCGGTTCTCCAAAATTTTTACGAACACGTAAGTATTAGACGAAATCGTGCGGTTGGTAGTGTTAATAAAAAAAAATCCCTTATTTAATACAATATCAAATCGAATAAATATGTTTTTTATTCATTTAACCAATGAAAATCTTTTTTTATAGATTCGTAAAATAAAATTTATGAGAGTAGAACGGAGATTCGAATAAAAATGTTGAGAGTGGAAAGAGTTAAACGGGATAAAATTAATATTTGAATAAATAGAGATTTTTAGAGAAATGCAAAAAATACGCTTATAATAAAACGAAAACTTGGAATGCAATCTTTCCGTATCTCGAAAAATACAACATCACAGAAGAGTCAAAAAAACATTTTATCACGTTAATAATTCTCTAAATAAAGAAGTAGAAATGTAGTTTAGATCTTTTCACAGCGTTTATCGTAGATTTAGTCAAGAAAAAAAAATAATGATGTAGTATTATTTCGAGATACAGCAAGATTGCTCACCAACGTCGATATGAAAAATGGCGAAAAATGTTAATAATGATTTTTATTAATAAAACACTTTTTTTCACACTTTAATCACTCGATATATTATTAAAGATGGACGATGAGCTTATTATGATTTTATCACGATGGAGATTAAAATTTTATTTTATCGAAGAATCACTCCGTATTTTTTTTCATTATTAAATCCGTTAAAATAATAGTTTTAAATTTTATTGTAAAGTTCAACGCCGTTAAAAGTTGGTGAAACTCCAATTTCCACAAAAGAAAATCGCTTGCACGATGCATCGACACAAATGTGTCAATCCATCGTTTCGCAGAAAAGATTGCCATATTGAGTTGAATGTATTATGTATGGCATAAAAGTCGGATATTCCTGGAAACCGAGAAAACTGACCTGCTGAATTATTTTCAGTTAACATTCTCGAGAATTAGAAATACGCGTACGCGTAGGAGGACATGATTTCTAACGTCGGATCCGAACGGCGGAACGAAGAAAATTGTGATGATTGTTTTTTTTTAACAGGATGAGACAATGTAATTGACCTGTCGAAAGGTAACGTTGGAATATGTCCCCCAAAAACTTGAAGTTGTTGATGGACTTCTTCCTATCGGCCCCTGGAGTGACGGGGGGCGACGGCGTCGACGTCTGCATCATGGCACTGATTTCACTTATGTTTTAACAACGAATCGTACACGCACATAATTATCACTGCTTTATAAAACAACACAAAAAAAATAAAAAAAATTAAAACAATAAAAAGAAAACCAAACTAATGATTCAGTATAAATATAGTAATCGTCATCGAGCGTTATCGAATTATTTTTTATTAAAATTATTTATTGGGACAAGTACTTGTTTGATCGGCGATGCAGGAGAAAGGGCAGAAACGTCCGAACGCCATCGTGAAAGAGCAGCGAGTGCACTTGCATCCCAACATCATCCGGCAATGCCTCTGCCATTTACATATGCGCAATGGGCCCTCCGTGACGCGAGGGGATGGGTGAGTCAATTTTCAGAATTTCAGCAGTGAAATTCAATCAAAACGCCACTTTAATAAATAACAACGATATGCAATACTGTTAAAAAGACACGTTATTCGGCGTCGTTAGCGTCGTCAAAGAGCCGATGGCAAGAAAATTTTCCGTGACCCACCGTCGCCGGGAAAAATTCCGCTATTGAAACGGAGGCGAAGCCTTCCTTTGAGAATATGAGAGGGTTTTTTTTTGTATATTAATAAATTAAATATTAAATTTCCTTTGAAATTACTGCATAACGCGTGGGTATTTTTCATATGGGGATCTTATTATGTTGTTTTCTGAATTGTTATATTATTTTTTCGCGATTATTAATGTGTGAACGTGTAGGCTGCGTGTATCGGACACTGTGTAATAATTAGATCGAGCCGAATGTGGCACACGTGTGCCACTTCTGGCACAAAGCACTTGTCCAGTAATTATTAGAGTACACTAAATATACGGTGGATGAAATGAAAGGTTGCGGTGGTTGATCGACGCGTTCTGGGACGATTTTCGTGGAAAATTATTGAAAATTAAACGCCACCAGTGAGCTGATATCAATCTCGATTAATACGATTTAAAACGGATGACAATATGCACCGCAAATCATATGTCGAGTCTGACTCGACATTTTATTCATGATTATAATTAAAATAAATAATACATAGATAGTCTAATTAAGAGATAATTGATCATATTACGATAAACCACGCATTTATTTGCATCTAGGACTTAAAAAAAAGGCAATATGCCGTGCATTTAATGAAAAATGATCAAAACTATGATATATGAAAATCGCGGAAAATTATTTGAATTCAAGTGCCAGCGGTTTGCTGATATCAATCTCGATTTATACGATTTAAAACGGATTCACTCAAAATCATATGTCGGGTCTGACTCGACATTTTATTCATGCTATTCTTATAATAAATAATTCGTAGACATTTTAATGAGATAATTTTATCATATTACGATAACCACGCATTTTTCTACATCTATAATTTGCGGTGAATTTAATGAAAAGTTGCAGTGGTTGATCGTAACGCAGATGATATGATGTACCGCTAATTATATGTCGAGTAAGACTCGACAGTTTATTCATGTTGATCTTATAATAATTCATAGAAATTTTATTGTGATAATTTTCTCATTTTACGATAAATCACAAGTTTTAGATGACCGATTTCTACTAAGCGCTAAATTTTCGAGGAGAAAATACATTTTTCGTATATATGTAAATGCATGATTTGGTTCAATTTACAAAATACAATTTAAAAAGACCTAACATCAAATAGTATGGCTAGTCTTCTATATGGTGATAGGATGCACCGGAAATCATATGTCGAGTCTGATTCGACATTTTTATTCATGTTTAATTACAGGTGTTTTATGCGATAATTTTCTTATTCTACGATAAACCACGCATATTTTCCGCACAATTAAAAAAAAGGACCTGAAGGACATTCAGATGTATGGCACAGTTTGAAGATGAATCGACTAATATGCAAAACCAACGACGATTTTATTTTATATATAGTGATGAAAACTTCAAAGAACTTTTCGAAAATTATTATTTATGAATAATAATGCGGATTTTAATTGAGAACGAATTGTTTTAAAAAAAAAATTGGATGGAAAAGCTGCAGCTGTCCCCGGAAATAATTGCAAAAAATGATAGATTATATAGACGGGCATAAAATAAGTGTTGCCACATGTCTGCAATAGTTTTCCACTGTCATTATAACAATCGCAGTATTTATTTTTGCAGAACGTTTCCAAGAACCGATATATATGTAATTTTTTTTTTTTAATGTAAAACTTAGGAGCATAATATTTATGCACATTGACCAATCAGCGGATATTCAGTCAGAGCTATTCTTCTGCATAGAATGCGGCAATTAAGCTAGATGAAAATTTAAAAAGCTCTACAAATTGTTGTGAATGTCAAAAGGCAAAGTTTCACTCTGAATTTTTATGATTATCCGTGAACAAGGATACATATACTATTATTAGATAATAAGATTTCGGATTATATACGTCAAAGGTCACGACCATTACCGCCTCCATTGTTTTCGACTTTGCAAGTAATCGCAGTTAATACTCACTCTTGATAACACAGAGCGAGATTCTCAATAAATTCGTCATTGAAATGCGAATCAAAGCGTGTTTGTTAACATTTCAATATGGATATTGCTCCGGGCCGAAGACATGGGAATCACTGACGGCCATCCATTTGTCACCAGCCGGAAAGCGTCAAGTGAATGTCAGACAATTTGCTCTATCAACTGGCCGGTGTATGTAATTCAGTGATATCGTCTGGCGAGGTATGAATCGAGACAAACACTGTGCTATAGTAATAACGTATTAGGCGATAATAGATTCAATAGAGACATCCCTGAAAGCTTGGGCACCATCGTTTAGTTTCAGAGACATTGAGCAATAATATATATTTTATAAACCCGAATAAAAAATATCTGCATTGAAATCAAACATCTGTAAAGACTATACAAATGTTATACAGTCGGTCAGCGTCACTCTGAATTCCTGGGAAGGTCATCAACGCGAGTGCTATCCGCACTCGCGTTGATGACAACTACAACAATCATACGAAAGTTGTTGTGACCTACAAGTCATGATGTAGTTTGTTTAAGCCGCGTGGAGGGGATCACCCTGCCATACATAAGGTGACCATTTATTTATCACCTCAAAACGGGACATTTACAATTTTTTAAGACTAATTTTAGCATATATTTAAGTTAAGAATTTCATTTAAAATATTTTTTTATAACATATTATAGTACACGTTTCAACGGATGATGGTTTTTAATCTATAAATAAATTCTATCATACATTTTTGGGACAAGTAAACGCTGAAGAGTATTTACTTTCACCGCACTTTTAATATTTGATACTTAATTGTGAAAAAAATTGAATAACTCTCCTAAACATGTCTCATTTACACATAAAAGAGATTAAATTTTTATCAACCTCATCCCGGATGCCTCCTTAGGCATGTTAATTAGATCCGTTTTTTTTTCTGCATCGGTTTCAAAAAGTAACTTTTGGGTTTTTATGGACAAAATGTCACTTATATATAATTCAGAAAAAAATGCATCCCTATAACTAATACGAACATCCTTGTAATTTGTCAATTAAAGAAATAAATTTGTTAGAGATTTGAATGACATATTCACATTGAAATGTAATTGTATCGGACTCGTACAATACAGATAATCACGTATCTCTAAATATTCATATGTATATTCAAGAAAATATATATTTCTTCATAGTATGTATTTATGGATGAAAAAAAGGTGAAAATAAATATTTTATGTGGTCTTATATTTTTTTGAAGAACAAATTTGCTTCAGTATATTTCTTGTAGCCGATTTATAATGAGATGTACAGGTTTTTTACGTCAAATACACCCTTTTGCATTTCAAATACACCTTTTTGCAAATCAAATTGACCCCTTTTCAATAGACATGTCAATAGAAAATTTGAAAACGGGACATTTTGGCGGTCCGAAGTTGTGTCTGGAGACAACGGGACAGTCCCGTTCAAAACGGCACGTATGGTCAGCTTAGCCATACGTGACGTAACTGACGTCACACTCACAAAGTGTTCGTTGACAAAAATCGGTGGCATATATTTCTGTTCGTCCGGAGACGATATTCTCGTCACAATATGCGTTTACGTAATGTGTATCACCGTTTCGTGTCAAGATCGGATCGTTTTTTTCTGGCACCACGGACGCAGCAACTTTGCAATCAATTCGGGTCGTTGCTGTTTAGCCATCCAATGAACAAACAGTCGACAGCTGGCCGGCTCTTGCCAACAGCTTCCTCTCAATCTCGGGTACGTCCCGGCGGGCACGTACCTGCCCTGACCTTTGAACCAATCGCACGTGTATTATAACAAGACGTGGAAAAAAAACAACAACAGCATTGAGATTGCAATCTATCGGGATTTTACGGGGGTGATCCGGTAATTGGAGCCCGAGGCATGATTGATTTGCTTTCTAAAAACAATGTAAGCATTGCGCCTACGGACAAAGTGCAACTGCAGCGTCGATTGGTGTTAGATACACACCGATACAATGAGAGGTTTCATTGGTTTAAATATTATATACACTGTAACCCTATTTTTACATGTCCAGAATTCACGTATTCCCGCTATTCACGTTAAATTTCTACACTCAGGGGCGCGCCATCCATATTGTGCGGCGCACACAGGCGCCGGAAATTTAGGTGCGCCACTCTCAACGATCCCGTTTTATTTATATACATTAGATATCCGATTTTACGTATTATTTCACGCTATTTAGGTCTGAAATATTTAAAATTTCAATAAATTTGAATTAAAAGAGAATATAAATTAGATTTTCCCCCACCCACTGTACAAGTGAACTGCAACCAGTGGACTTGGGAATAGTACGTGCTTTCAAGCACGGATTGTTCCCAAGGTTCCTAAGATTGTTCGCGTGATTGGCATTACAGAGTGATCCAATTCGCCAACCACGCATAACAAACATATATATAATAGTAAGAAAAGTTAAAACAATAAAAATCATAGTATAAAATATAATAAAAAAAAATGTAATGAAAATATATATCATTATAAGCGAACAATTAAAATATGCTTTGAATATTATCATTTACTATTTTCTACGGAAATTCGTTGGTCGTTGAAAGGCAATATTTTGCAACGTTTCATAGAAATCTTTATTTGCCTAATTGAGTTCAAATTTAATCAAAAATGAGTATTTACATTTGTACTGCATTTGTATAATTTCCAATAAACTTTTGTGCAATTTGATATTCTATGGCGAATGCTTGCAAAAGGCTCCGCGAACCCCTTTATGTGCGTCTCTGCTGTAGTTGAAGAAAAAAATGCAAGGGGTCTATGAAGAAAATTATTCAGTTAAAGGAAAAAGCTTGGGAATCCCTATATTATTTATTTGACTTCGATGAATGGATGGCATATGAGAAAGATTCCAAAGCGTCATTTACTCATAAAAAGATTCTAAAGATGCAAGGAGAACGAGTCTCACAGACTAATATTCCCCTCAGTGTCGCACACCACGACACTGGTTAATTTAAATATTATTTCAATTTGATTGAAATTTGTATTATTTGTTTTAGAATTATTTATTCAACGAAGGATAGATGCCATTAAATTAATTAATTCGCACGCCAAGCTACCTACGTAATATTTTTATAAAACATGCGGATTTACTGTGTTTCTTTCTCTTACATACCCCCTGGCCAGTGTTAGAAAGCATTCCCTGAATTCATAGTTTTCTTCGTACACCTATCCGAGTACTAACTCAGCTCAGTCACGGTTAACCAAAATCGACATAATATGCATGTTGCCATAACACTAGTTATATATGATTGATATGGCATGAGATAAAATTGAAAAATGAACGATCAAAATATATTTTTGAAAAGCTGGAATCGATAAGGAATATGAAGACGAATATAAGATATTACGGAGAACAATCCCATTGATGGTTGTGAACTAATTTCTAACGAACCCTTGCAATATTATATGAATCTTGACTTGAAGAAGAGGTAAGCTTGATCCATTAAATTTCAACAAAAGAAAACACTATAACGCAGAGGTCACCAAACTTAATGATAACTGAGTAGGATTGTAATCCTTTTGCAAAAAGAATTTACATTACAAGTGTAAACAAATATAGTTTATATCCGAATTTATTCATTTGTAATTAAATGTATGTGTATCTAATTAAAAAGAGGGAAGTATTTTTTTATAAATTAATATTTATTGTTCTTGTATATAATTAAAATAATAAAGAAACATGTAATACATATACATCATTGAAATACATACATATACTAGTGCTAAGTGTACACGTGGTTGTATGAACTGATTTCTTTAAATTTTAGTATACTAATTTTTAGTTAAACGCGATCGATCCTCTGACAGTTTAGAAAAGGTGTGTTTACATAAATATGCAATTCCCAAAATCGTAATTTATCAAGAAGTCGAAACCAATTAACAATGGAAGAATAATTATCGTGAATTTACAACCATCCATGGGTTAGGATCCAGCTCTCGGGCCATTGTTTGGAGAACGCTGCTATAAGATATATCGAGGGCCTCACCACGTATCGTACCGTGCCATGCACCCGTCACTGACGATTATTAATTTCAGGAAATGGTCCACAATCTCCCTCAGTCACTTTTAAGCCGAGTTTTTAACACATGATGTTCTTAACAAGGCGTTTTTTTACAAAAAAAAATACACAAAACAAAAAAAAAATTATAGCTAGACATATTATATGCTTATTTGAAAGAAGATTAAGATTATTTTACATATTACGCGTGGTTTTGAGATTAAAAAACTTCTAGGACCAAAAAAAGTCACCGGTGACTGACACCATGAATACTGTTCATGATTTTTTAAACATACTAGATACGTGTTAATTTCGATTTATAGCATCGAAAGAGCTTTGTGCTATTTTTTTTAATAAAAAGTATTTTTGCTACGTTATTATGTCAAACGTAATAATGGGGTAGCACTGTATTTTATGCAATTTAAATGCATATGGGAATTATTTATCAACGTTTACCGTATACTGATTGTACGCTGAATTATTTTCCGAGATAGTGAAATCGATATAATGCAAATTAATGTGCTGTAATAGATTATTAAGTTCTATTCATTTTAAACGTCTAGAATATGATGAATATTATATATGGTTTAATAAAAAAAAAGTATGGGACATATTAGGGGTACCAAAAAGTAATCCATTTGCTGAAAAGCCACAGTGGAAGCTGATCCTACGGGCGACTCTTTGTTGTTCGAGACATAAAGTTCAAAAATATTTGGTCAGAATTGTAACCAGCGATGAAAAATGGATAGTGTACGATAACGTTACTCGAAAAAAAACAATGGATTTCGAAGAAGAATGTACCAACCCCTAGGTCTGGTCTTACCCTTCGAAGGGTGCTTTTGTGTGCCTGGTGGAATATTCGAGGAATTATCCATTACGAATTATTGAGACCAGGAAATACGGTAAATGCAGAGCTCTATTGTCAACAACTCGAAAGTTTGAATGAAAAATTAATAACGAAACGATCAAGTTTGATCAATAGAAAGGGAGTAATTCTGTAAACGCCCTCACAGTGCAAAGATGACCCGAAAAAAAAATTATGGATTTAAATTTTGAAGTCGTGAAGCATCCTCCATATTCGCCAGACCTTGTCCCATCTGATTTATATATATTTAAATCGATGGAACACTCGCTAAGGCAAAACAAAATTAAAAATTCGCAAGATGTTTAAAATCACTTAAATATCTATTTTGATTCAAAACCTGTAATTTTTATAGATGAGGAATTGAAAAGTTGCCTGAAAGATGGTAAACAGTCATAGATAACGATGGAGATTATATATTATAACATTTATAAGAATTGTAAAAATATATTTAAGATTAATTTTGGGTAACATTTCTATATCCGAAGATGAATTTTTTTTTTTGAAAAAACAGTATTGAGTATCTAAATGCCATATGTGCGTTCAAGAAGTGCTTCTAAGATTGAAAAAAACGCTGACATAGGCGTATGATGAAAACGAAATTCCGCGATTTTTTTGACGAAACCCTCGTATTTTATTTAAATTAAAATTAATTCCACTGTCCTATTTATAAATGGAGACAACACTGACGGGACGCGGAACAGATGAAAATGCGACCTTGGTACATATTTGAAATATTTAAAAGAAAGTAATTTCATCATAGGACGCATGCAACACTGTTGACGCAACACGTGCACGTGCCAAATCTTGTCGAATGCCTCCCAGTGAACGAACATTTAGTCGCGTATTGGAATTAACGCCGGGGAAAATATGTGCGCGTTTTTCCGGCGCATATTCGCAGGGGACTCTCGACGCTGAACTTTCCCCGGCGCCACTATTCAGAGCGGAAATATTGAACACACGCAATCGCGAGGAAAATCATAATACAATACGAAGTTTGACAAATCAACGACGACAAACTTTCAGAGCGCAATTAATCACAGCGTTTCAATATTCGGAATTGCAGATATTAAATATTGAATAAATAGAGACTAGTCGCCAGCGTTGGCGGAATACAAACGATTCGGGACGATTTCGACCGCTGCACGTTCAATTTTCCGAATAAATATTGAATTTTCCAACGACGCAACTGTAATATATATATATATACGTGGAATAAAAAATTCAAAGTTTCCATTTTTTTTTGTTGTTGATCTGTGGCTGATCTTTCCAGGGGCCGGTTAAATATAAAAATCGTACACTTTGCTCCGTATCTCACACATAGCATAAATAAACGTTTCCAGAAATATAAATCGCGAATGTATATGGGATTTATGGAAAAATAAATAAATGACCTAACCCTCGCTATAAACACTGCGAGCCGCGTCAAACTGATTTCATGTCAAAGTCAGACGTACAAAACATGAACCCACAAGTCATACAATTTTTTTGCAAATGCATATTGCTAAATGCTCGTGTAAATATTTTTTTCTATAAACTATCCGTTGTATAATATTAATTCCGAGGAAATTTTGAACAACTTTGTGCTGCAACATTTATTTTATCACGTAGAACGATGTAAAAAAAAACATAAAGTCACTTTTGCTCAATGTTCCAATATTGGAACATTTAGTTTTTTATCACCACTCCAATATCCATTGACAAATATAAATATATATTGCACAAGTCGATAGCCGACAAGCGTGAGGAGCGTATTGTCCAGTAATTGAAGAATCATTTTTATATAATTCATATTAATTTGAATTTATCATTGTTGTAATTGTATTGAAACAAACAGTTCTAATTTTGGAAAATTTTGAAAAGAAAGAAAATATCATGTTTTGTGTGTTATTATTATATTTAATTGAAATTCGGACAAAAATGGGTTAAAATATATATGTTATATTTATAGATGGATTGTGATCAAAGAAACATAAAAAACGTAACAGAAAACAAAGAATGTGACCAATGTAGAATTACGAAACTCATAATCCGTCGTTACTGCAGATTCGAAACAATGTAGATCCAATGTTGCTCGGTGGTGTTAAGGTGTTTATAGTCTGACGTCAACGTTATGCCACAACATAGTATTTTTATAAAATGATCTAACAGCTTAACCCTTTCTCTCATGAAGTGTTTCGAAGGGTTGAAACTTCTCGAGCCGTATATGTCCAACTGTCCTTGACGTATCTTAAGATTGGTAGCCATTTTCAATGGCTACTTTATTGTCAGTTGTCGAAAAGGTTTCACAATTTTTTTATAGGACGCAATTTTAATTGAAAAAATGTTTTCTTATTAAAATGACACTCGTTATAATGCCTCAGCCTCCGTATTCGCTGGACATGGTCCTTTGCGATTTATTCCTATTCTCGAAGATAAAAAAAAACATGAAAGGAGCGCGTTTTACCAGCGTTGAGGGCATAAATACAAAATCTTTTTCGGTTTACGGCTCCCTTAAAACATAAGATTTTTCCGCGGCTCCCTTAATACATAATTTTTTTTTTTAAAAATTGTTGACCTTCTTGAGAAAAGCGGGCACAAAAAGATGGCGCAAAAATTTAGAGAATTGGGAATTCCAACAAATTTGCTGAATTGTTTAATTGAATATTTTGCGGCGCCCTTATGACGACACCGCGGCTTCCCGGGGAGCCGCAGCTCACACTTTGAGAAACCCTGCTCTATACCATTCATGGCAAACCTTTTTGAAAAGTGGGTCAAATTTAGTTCAATATTTTTTTTAATATCAGTTCGTGGGTCACTGAGTCAACCGCGTCACTTAGAATTGGAGGAGGGGGATGGAATTTTCATGTCCAAATCTTTAGTAAAAATCTCAAGTCATAAAACTATTTTTTTATTCAAAACTATCTTTATTTCTTCTAATATATTTAAAAAAAAAATGATTAAGAACTTTCATAAGATGAATGATCTTTTGACGGAACGAAAACCGGAGCTGAACCGAAAAAAATATCGTTCTATTTCAGTTCGGTATGTGTTCAAAAAGAAAGCGGAACTTCTGATTTGAAGCTAAACCGAATATCCTCATTTTTTTTAAACGAAAACCGAACATACATTTTTTAGTTGGAACGGAATCAAAAGTGAATCGAAAAAATAACGGTTCAAAGCACTGGAGAATAAATATTCTTTTTGAAAATTTCTTCAGGAAAATTCAGGGATGATATATAGAGACAAATGATTTCGTGATAAATCAAGACGGTATTTTTTTTAACCTTTTCCACTCTGTGGTTCAAAGTTTTTATCTATGTATTCATGAATTTTTTTTTTATTGAATAGTAAATCAGATCATAGCTTATATCTTATTCTTATCCAATTTTACCTATAAAAATCTTTAAAAGGTTAAATAATCTCTGATAATCTCTGATAACGTGTGGGTTTAATTAATTCATGTTAATTTAATAGAGTTATGAATTTATTTATGCGTATTAACTAGTCGGTGTACAGATAAAACTATTCTTTTGCATGTAATGTAATGATAGGACGATCAAACGAGATGAAAATGTGAAAAGCTCTTCAAAATCTTGTACGTAAATGTCAAACGTCGTGGTTTCATTCTAAATTTCCATCCAATCCTACGCAAACGGATTCGTTTAATGTCAGAACGAATATAGTTTCATACTAAAATATAAAAGCACTTTTTTCAATTAGACCAATAAAAAAAAAGTATATATTGAATATGTAGAGGTTGAACACATCTGATATCTAAATAATTGGACCGCCGCCGACCACCTGTGTCTATTTACTTGAATTTCCCACTACACACTATTGTTTCGCGTACGCGAAACAGTGAATAATGAATTCCCCGCCCGATATATGGACAATTACGAATCGATCAGCTTATAAATATTTTGAAATACGACATGCCCAGTAAATATCAAACAATTTATTCTGAGAAAATGACGGGAACAAAGCCGGGATGAACAGATTTACACGGAATGCGGCACTCTGCGTTTCAATTAACCTTTCGCATGACCTGAAAACGTATTAGGCGTAGGTGGAAAATTTGAAATAAAACTTTCAGATCGGAAATTCAAAACGTATCACGAATTTTTTTAGGCCAAAAGTATCATAAAATATATTGAAAATTGTTACGAACGAACGACGCGATTATAGCGTATTATAAACTTATTTAAATAAGATAACACGGTATGAATATTATAGAACGGATATATTCATATTTCCGTTGTATCATTTAGATTGATTTGTACCAACGATATGACCCACATTATATCAACGTCTATGGATTTTAGTGCGAATAAAAAACGTGATAATCATTTTAGCTAAAATTGCGGGAAAAACGTTGGGAATATCCCTGTTTACCAAAGTGATAAGTGTCGCCGATACGTATTGAAATGCTCGTGCGGATCATCGGGTGATGTAACATCCGTCGGCACATGACTTTCGTCCACTTCTTAAAAAATGAATTATCCGAACACGGTGAAATGAACGTTAATAATTGAAATCCGGACCCAGTGTCCGGAACAGCGAACATCTCTTTGCGGATCCGGAGGGATCAGTTCGGCATTCCGGAATCTGAATACGCCATTTGTATCTGAGACTCTCAAATATTTGAGCAAAACCATATTCTTTTCAAATATTCGCGATACCTTCGACGCCAAATCATTAATTAAAAAGTAATACGATATAACACATTTCGAAAAAAAAACATTGTTAAAAAAACAAACACACTCTTGATATCGTTTGTTATTTATGTATAATTATAATTATATACTACAGATTTTAGTTTACTAATTTGTAAATAAATATGCCATTCATCTTAAGATATCTTAAAGTTTTTAATTAATGTCACAAATATTAATAATGTTCTTTAATAATATTTAAATAATCACAGATTTTTAAATCCTGTCGAAATACGATATATCGTGTTTAACTCATGAAGTCCGAACATCCCGAGACATAAATAATAATTAGTGGCGCTTAAACATTTGGGGGTGCTTCGAAAGATTAAATATATATATCATAAGTGACTCAATATGGACGGAGCGGGACTCCTAAGAGCCGCAGCGCAACACAGCGATTAGCGACAAGACCCCCCCCTTCCCTACCCAGCATCCAATACACGACGCTGCTCTTACTCTATACCGCGTTACAGTAAATATAAATTTAATTTATATTTTCATATACAATATATATAATCAATAGACACATATATATTAATATATAATAAAATATTCTGCCTCAATTTGATTAAGGGTGCCGCAGCTATGCATTGAGCTGTACCTAAAGACATACGATTTATTCCGGTACGAAACATGATCAATACTACTCTGGTTTAAAGTAAAAACAACGAGATATTTTAATAATTAGATGTGATTTTCTAAATAAATAAATATACATAAAACCTGTTTTTGTGCGGTGGATTAGGAATAAATCATTATAAAAATGATATACATTTTTTATCGTACCACGTGGTTTGATAATCATTTTTTTAATATACCGCATAAAAAAATCGCAGAGAAACAAATTTGGCAGTACAAAATTATGAATACTTATATTATTATTACAGTCAACCTTCCTATAGCGCTGAGATAGTGATCAAATTATAGAAACCTGCCATATAGAAGACTAAGCACCCGTACAAAATTTAGGATTAGGTTTTTAATTGTATTTTGTAAATTTTACTACATATCAAAAAAAAAATATATATATTTATATATTTTAAATGACCTTGTACCATTTTTTGTATGTTCACGTGCATGTCTTATATTTTATTGTCAACAAAATGCCATTGATATTTATTTCGTGCGGCAATGTTTATTTACGAAATACGTAATTCGACTATGAAAATTTAGCCTTTTTGTATAAATTGGCGCTCTAGAAGGACTGTCGCACTCGCCGCTTTATATCAAGGAGCTCTATAGGAGAATTGACTATATAATATTTATTAATTAAATTTATGTTATTTGTTCTTATTATTTTTAAAGAATATGTTGTTTTATGACAAAGTTTTTAGCATAAAAAAAATATAATTAGATTATTTGAATCCTTGCACTATATTAACCGTAAGAACTCGGTTTCTTAAACATTTTTAACCCAAAATTAATAAACCGAATAACTTAGCATGTACCGGCATTAGAAAATCATGTATACAGTAATTAATTTGGGATGTCCTGGTTTAAAAATTGTGACGGAATTCGGTACACATTGTACAAGAATTCGAAGAATTTAAAGCATCCCTCATATATACACACAGAGCCGTCTTTGTATTAAATTACCATGTGTTTATACCGTGCGGTAAACGAGACTGAGCCCGATAGGCGATTCTTATCACAATTTTGGACCACAAATTTGATGTGAACGGAATGTTTGCGATACTGAAGAGTTGTGCATAACACAATAATTGTTCGCCAATTACTTGAACTCAATTAAAATTAGCTCCATACAAAATGGATGAACCGCATTGAATACAGTGTAATTAAAATATACTCCGATATAAAAACCGTGTAAATCTAGATATTTATCAAATGAAGCAAGGTCACACACTATATACTGTATTTTTTTTTTATTAAATTAATTACAAAAGTTATGAAAAGCAAAATTCATCAAAGGATAACTGGCAATTAAAAATTTTCCGCAATCCACCGTCTACGGAAAATAAATTTATCACCACCCCATAGAGATTTTCATAGCACTTCTCAAACGTCCTGGGGATACAATTTGCGAAATAATTACAAGTACGTATATTTGTCATCGACCCACAATCTTAAGTGTTAAAACACTATTTATAAAACATATATAAATATATTCGTTTTATTAATAAAACGGCAACATGCGGTTGCGACGTTGCCCAACAACGTTCATAAATTAAATCACGTGACGTATTTTAAATATTAACAATAAAAAAAAATCGATCGAATATTATTTCGAATGCTGGACAGTGTTGCCAGTTGGCCAAAAATGATTTGGGCTACATTCAACTATTTACTCCGGGTCCACGATACATTTTATGAATGGCGGTAGACGACATACTGACAATCGCGAATCGACAACCGCGCGAATAAAATATATATTAATTAAATGAATTGCGCAATTCACAGAGTCGAAAACAGTGCCCGAGTAGAGATTGACAAGTGATCGATCGAAAAAATAATATCTCTAGTGCACTTTTGTACAGCGATGCATTCAAGTAGGTCACAATTGATCTTGGCTGATATAACTTATGGAGAGAAAGTAATCACGATCGGTCGTTTTATTTATAATATAAAAATAGTTGAGCTTTGAAGATTCGTTGTGTGCTAAAATACGTTCGGGATTAATAATATAGAAGCTTAAATTTCAGTTCAGAGAATATTCGCATAGATAACGCTCCTGGAGAATTCTACGCAATCTCAACTCAAAAATATATTATTAATTCAAATATGTGAGTGACGCTCGGAATACATCTCGTTTATTATTATTATATATATTTTTATGGCATCTGGAACGTATCCACAGTACAAGAAGAGCATTCAAAACGATTTATATTTACAATTCGCAGACAAACCGCGAATCCGCGGTTGTCTGCGCATCGTGAGCGATTGATACGCGTTGATTAAATAATAGTGCTAGCGGATGCTATTTTTTATCTATCAAAAAAGTGACTCAAAACATTATATAAATATACACAAAAGTATGCGTTGATAAGATTAGCCCGCCCAGGTTTGTCATCTTTAAATCTATTTGAAAAATCGATGAAACATTGTTATGCTTTTCTGGGAAACGTCGTCCACGGCGGTTGACGCAAACTCGATAACGCTCGGTCGATTTATTCGAATGTTTGAATATCGTTAGCGAACCATTAGTCCGATACACTTGTTCAATAGTAACGATGGCCGATCGACGCCGTGACTCGCAATGCGAGCCGCGATAAGATCTACTAGCGAATCCGTCCGATATCCAAACTGTTGTCAATCGCACACACTTATAAACAACACTATTATCACGTAGCCGGATCAACAGGTGCTTTGTCCGGGACGCGCGAGCCGGCGACGGGAACGCGCGAGCCGGTTGCGAGGGACGCGCGAGATCGTCGATCGACGATCGACGATCGACGGATAAGCGATCGATCCGGGGCTGCGCACGCGCTTGCGCACGATGCGCCCGACGACCAACGCGACGTATTGCGCCGCCGTGTCGCGGCCAACTAAATCTGACGCGTCGCCCGCGGCTCCCGAAAATGTGTGTCGCCGGTGACGCAACGCGTCGCCGGCGTCGCCAGCGTCGTGCGTGCGGACCGTCCCCATAGCCGTCGAGGTGCACTTGTACCATAAACGTCGACGATGACTGTTGCAACGATATACTCGGCGATGCAATTTTATTTAACCTTTCCACACTTAGTCTACTTTTAGTCGAAAATATGCGTTACTCACATTATATTTTTTTTACAAATTTATTAAAAGATATATTCATTGGGAAAATAAATGAGAAGCATCTATAACAGGGGTGAGAAACCCGCGCCCTGCAGGCCCCATGCGGCCCACCACGCTTTAAAGTGTCATGCAGCCTCATTGTATCCTAGACATAATCATAATATTTTTCAAAATACAATAAAACCCCGTTTTTACGTGTTTGAAAAATATGATACGTAATTGGAGAAAAAACGTAGTAAACGTAAAAAACGTAAACGATTTTTTTTATTAAATTTTTATCATCTATTTGTAATTTTAAAACAA
Source organism: Philopotamus ludificatus (assembly GCA_022495035.1). Lineage (NCBI taxonomy): Eukaryota > Metazoa > Arthropoda > Insecta > Trichoptera > Philopotamidae > Philopotamus > Philopotamus ludificatus. The sequence goes on along the minus strand of JAGXCT010035855.1, from coordinate 8,042 downwards.
CGTTTTTGTTCTTTTTTGATCATTTATTATAGAACTGGTTAAAATTATCAAAATTGTTGTTAAAAATCAACTTTTTTAATATTAATGCTGAGAAT
>JAGXCT010035854.1:1838-32144 GCA_022495035.1 Philopotamus ludificatus | reverse complement strand
TATATATATATATTTTTTTTTATTATTAATAAAACATTTTACTCATTCTGTTATTTTAACCGATCCGTCACGATAGCTCAAAAACCAACCCGCGTCGTCCGAAGGGGGTCTATTTATAAGGAAAAATAGCCCCCAAGAATTTCAAGTCAAGATATTGATGAAATCTTCATTATTATCTTGTCTTTTTTTAGATCGAAGAATGCTTCATGAATGTTTTTTTGGCATAATATAAAAAACTATGAATGCGGGAACGTCGATTAATCGGGGATCCATTGTAGTTGCACTATTCGTTTCTTGATAATTCGTAACAATTTCGTTTTCATTCATAATTGCCTCGGCTAAAAGATAGGGAACGTGTCTATGCGTCACTGACGACGACCATTCCAATTAAGGTGTCATTGGAAATGTCATGTGTGTATGTACTCGCATCCAGATGACACAGGCCACTTATTGACCCTTAGTGTGTCACCGGTTGTAGTATTATGTACCAAACATTTCTCGGGGCACACAATCAAATTCACAACAGCTCGAGTATTATCCGTTTACGAAATGTTTTTCTGCGTTTTGCGGTTGAAAGTGGAAAATGCAAGTGCACGTCGTCGTCGTCGTTGCGACCTCAGTTTCTCGTGACGATTTCTCGTATCTCGAACCGAATTTATTCGGTTGAACGACCGGATCGATCACCGGTCTTGCCGGATTTTTTGGTCGTCAATAGACTTAATTACCGCTCCAGTTTCGTCGGTCGACGTTTGCGTCCACGATTCCGTCGGATTTGAATTGCAAAAAAATTTTGGCGCGGTGAATTAATTTCGCATCTCGCCGGTGTCGCGTTGTCGTCTGGACCGCGTGACCTGGTCGATATTGGACGACAGCCATATTCATGCTTGGCATCCGTCGAAAATTTTATATATTTTCGGATATATCCGCTTGGGTCCCTATAGTGCGGCTGTGTTATATTCGTTGTTTTTTTTTGTATATATATAATTTGTGTCGACATTTTTTTTAGATACATTGTTTTGATTCGCACGCTGCGCTTCAAAGCATTGTGATTGCGCGAAAATTGTCGAGATGAAAATAACTCTTAAATAGACGGCGATCCGGTCTGCGACATTCTTGACGATCCTCACATTATTCCCAGATAGAAACGATACGTCATACTATAATGCAGCTTTTCTCAAACTTTTTTTTTCTATTTTTATACTTGTCCTCCGTGACCCACTAACATTTTTATCGCCTATTCTGGTCCACAGGTAAACTAAAGTAGATTTGCATGTCCATACGGTATTCATATATAATAAAGAAGAATTTACTATGCGATAAAACGGAAAGAAATGTCGTTTTTTAACAATACCACAATAAAACTGTACAATGCTATACCCTAAGATAATTTTCATTCAAAACAACGTCTTAGATTGATCTAAAATATTTATTACTATGCAAATACTCCCAAGATCTAAAAAAAAACGGAAAGAAATGTCTTTTTTTTAGCAATTTTAAAATAAAAACTGTACAATGCTATATTCAGTAAGATTTGTATTAAAACATATGATTTTCGACGTCTTGGATTGATCTTAAATATTAGATCTAAAAACAATGCCTTGCGAACTAGGTAGACGTGGTAAGTCTTGTCTAAAACACTAAATTGGTTCTATGGTTGTTTACTAGAAACATTCTTATTTTTCGAAATATTTCATATTAATCTAAGTAATTGGGCACAATTGAAGTGACATTTCTTTCCGTCCCACCTAATATAGGTTAGAATCTTCAGAATAAAAAATATCTCTGTTCGGTTTTTATTTATTTTTTTAAGAAAGACATTTATAGATTGTAATAAAATAAATTAGATAATTCATCGATCTTTCTGGTTAGAAAGTTGGATTCTCCCGACACCAAAAAATACATTAGTGGTATTGGACGGGTCAATTATAGTCTAAATATCTAAATCCCGTTTTCTGGGTGGATTAGGGAGAAAGCATTCTTCATATGCTCATCTGAAATCTCATCCTTGTGCTATGCTGTTGGTTTTATAATCCTGTAATACTATAAATTGCGTTCATTCGTCGCAGCTTCCATTTTTTCATTGGCTTTAAACGCTGTTACATTGCTATCTTATAATAACAGAGCTCGAAAACAACCGCGTTGTCCGATGGGGGGTCTATTTATAATAGAAAATAAGCTAAGCATTTCAAGCACACGCCCTGATTGATTTCTCGCGGCACGTTTCACTAGTACCTCTCACTCGCACATGGCACAACGTACCGAATGCGACCAAGAAAAAACATCGTGGTAACATGAGCGAATATTGTTGTTTATTTATTTTTTTTTCGCAATTGTGGACAATAAATGTCCATGATTATTTGTAATATTTATTCTTTTGACTTTTTTTGACAAATACAAAAAGTTTGTGACATGTATTGGGAATTATATTAAAAGAGTTATTCGAGAAAAACTTGGGTTCCAAATAAAATAATCGGGAAACCCTGAAATCCGAGGAAACGACGTTGTCAGAATTTAACTTATTAAGTTTAGACGATGAAGCTTTAAATGAAAGGTCTGTGACAGCGGGATTTTAGGACTGGCTCATTCCCCTCTTCGTATACTTTTTTATCTGATGTTCGCTGAATGTATCTAAGGAATAAGGCATAAGACGCATATTCGAGTCATCCGTTCTTAACCATAGTTTTACAAACGACGCATATTTACGTCACCGTACACACATATAAAAGATGTCATGTTTTTCCACTGCCATTCTTTGCAATAAACTTTAATTATTTATTTAATTGCTATCGTATGTTATAGAGTTTTGTGGAAAAAATAAGTTATATCATCTCTATCAATTCCTTGAGTTATTTTCAAGTCTTTTGGCTAGAATTTATTTTAAAGTAAAAATGATTCACAATTCAAAATATTAATAAAAAAATAACAAGTCTGTGCTGTGATCTACTAAGCATTTGGATTTCAAAAGATGGCCTACGGCCAGTGGCGGATTTCCCTAAAGGCGCATAAGGCGCGCGCCGGGGGCCTCAAAAGTTTAGCTATCAAATCGAGTTGTTTTTATATATTTTTTTCTTCATAATAAAATAATTAATAATAGCATTATTCCTGACTTCCACGTTCCGATCCGCGGGTTACGCGCCGATTTGCGTTAGGCCGGGCGATTTTGCGAAAAAAATAGCAAAAGTTAAGTACTTCAGTTAAATTGATGTAACTCTGATACCATTTAAGTTACGTAAAAAAAATAATAGTTCAAAACTTCTCAAAGTGTGGTCTGCGTATCAATGAAATATAAAAGATTTTGGTTTAACATCAGCGCTAACGAGGACTAGAAAACGCGTCCCCCGTACTTCTACGTTAGCCCGCGATGACGCGTTTTCGAGTCCCCCGGATCGCAACGTGTTAACGGCCATATTTAGAACCATATGAACCCAAGATCAATGGTTCAGGTGCGTAGCTACCTTGAGGCAAAATGATGCAGGGTTTCGGGGCCCTCGGCATACAGCCCTTCATCCTCTGATTTTTTTTTAAAATAATAAATATTTGTAACGTCATGAGATGCACCGTAGTGTAGTGAAAATATTTAGAGGGGAGGTCCTCAAAATCTGATTGCCCATGGGACCTCACAAGTGCTAAATTCGCCGCTGTCTGTCTCTGCTGAAAATTTCTCTGCATTCATTTTTAATATTTAGGGGTAATTCCGGCTGAGTACTACTAGGGCGTGGTCGTGCCTTTCTATACAATAAACAGTACATATTATCCAACATTTTTCTTATTGGCGATTGTATCGACAATAGAGAACGATAGATCGGCGCTCTATTGTATATATTATTAAATGGTTCGATTAACCTTTAAGGTTTTCATTTGAAAAAAATAATCATATCAATGTGTAATAAAATTCCGCTTCTTCTCAAGCCATGACTGTTTTATTGATTTTTGCCACTTGATTATAACCATGTACAATATATTGCCCAGATAAGTTTCTATTGTCGAGCACGTACGTAAACGCTCTGACACAAATTATTGCGTGAATTTTATTAGCAATATGGCGAGAATTTAACACCACTCCGCGAAGTGGCGGCCATTAGTATTGTTTTCTCGTTTGGTCAATAAATATGTTTTATATGTGCTACTGATGCAATCGGAATTGGTGTGCAAAATGCATTGTTGCACGGATTCAAAGTTCAAAATCAACTGTGATTCCGGCAGCTGCATAATGCGCCGCGATAATCGATTCGCGGTTCATGAAAATGTCTGAAAAATTAATGAAAAACAATTTTCGCACACATGGAGTTCTATGAAGGTGACTCTGCGTGTCGTTTCGGGGGCAATTTAACACAGTCTAACTGCAATTTGCATCAATCGCCGAATTAGACATATGATACGTAATTTAAATGCAACTTATCTCGAGTTTTTCGCGGGGCATTATGGACGAAACAAGGTCATTGACAGGCGCGATAAAAAATATGTATCGATATATTTATCCGTACTGCATCATCAGCTCATTGGCGCTCGATGGTCCGAGGCGAACACTTCTAGAATGCAACTCGGTCAATTAATATTCTAATTGCTTCGGCTTTACGAAATATTGTCACGTGAACCGGTTCCAGTGGCTATCTCTCGACATAATTTATTCGAGAAAATGTTCTGTTGTTTCCAAACATCATTTATTGATAACAAAATGACGAATCACGCGCTCCATCCGCACAGGTGAACAAATATTGACCGTGCCCTCTGCATCATCGTCCGATTCGGATTCTGGGTAATACGATTCGGGGGCAGATTCGTGGCGCCATTGTGGTGCTCGCCAGCCCGGTCTGGAACGCGAAGAACCCAATCGATATGCTCGAGGGACCCGGGCCGAAAAGTCCGACAGAAAACTCCTAATTGTGTTAAACAATGTAAGACGTTGCACGTGTGAAAATTGATATTAGCAGACGGTTTGATGTCGAATTTCGAAACGCCACGTGGCGATCGGTTCGGTTAATCATATTTTTTTTTGCGTAATGGACGGAACAAGGTTATGAATAAATTCTGTATAAATTTGCGAGTCATATTTTGATGCTGCGAGCGGTCGCATTATTATTCATGAAGCACAAAATAACGCTGAAAATATTAATGAATATTATAGGCGGTTTGATTTGCCTCATTTGTGTGCTTTTATTACGTCGGATTATGTACGAACTGTGAGGTAATATGGCGGGCTCTCGGGTCACGACCCAATTTATCATATAATATCTAAATTTTTAACTCGTCTACTGATTATTTTCTTTGATAGCAACAGAGGAACCCAGATTCATCGTTTAATTATTCAATTCCCGGCCAAAAATTGTCGATTTAAAACATTCCCGCATTTATCGTTTTTTTTGGGATCGGCGTTCCATTGTTTATACGTGACTGAATTTTGATAATTTCTTCGGGATATGAATCGTCGTCTTTGTCTCTGGTTTTTAATAAAAAAATATCGGTATACAGAGTAGTACATAGTTGTGCAATTCTATTGATCTGGGTGTGACCCAGTTCGGGGGCGCGCGCAGCCGCCCCTGGCCACCGACAACGACGCCCCTGTGCCGCTACCCCCAGCCGGATCGATCCCGGCGGTGTCGGCTCGAACCCATTTGCCAGACTTTTCAGCGCTTAGACTGCACCCATGCACCCCGGCTCTTCCGCCCCCCAATCCCCCACTTTTCAGCCTCCATCTGGAATTTTGGCCAAAATTCGACAAAATGTCGCGTGCCAGCGCGTCTATAGCGCTGATTGATGGCGCCGGTTTTTCGGCGTGATTCTGGTCGTCGCCCAAATCGAGTTTTGCAACCGTTGCCCTTCAGACGGCGTTGCCGAAATTCGGCGCGGTCGTGCATACCAAATTTTGCATGCAACCGACGCCTTGGAAAAACTCGGGCGTCTTGGAAAACGACTTTCCCAGCGTTTCCACGTTCGCGCTGTCATTATTTCGAGAATGAATCGTTTTCAAGGGACTATAAAAAAAAAACGATGAATGCGGGAATGTTATTATTTATCGGGGTTTCACTAAATAAAACAAAGGAATTGTACATAAAGAGTTTTGGATAAATCATCTCAACTGATATACATGAAAAATGGATTCCGAGCTAATGGAGGAGAATACTATACAGCGAAACCCCTTATTTGCATGCCCGGAATTCATGTCTTATCGCTATTTGCGTTCTATTTTTATAAACCCGTTTTATTTTAGTACCCCATTTCTAACCCGGAATCTACGTTTTCCCTCTAATTACGTTTTTTTTTCTATTAGTCCCTTCAAAAACGGGATTTCACTGTACTTACCTATTGCCGAAGTGTGATAATGTAAATGTAAAAATAACAAAACTATGGCTACAAAGAATAGTCAGACCTGTGGTGTTCAGATTCAGATTCAAGTAGAAAAAATTAAATACCTGGGCGTTTACATTAATGTAAGTTCGGAGGTGTAAATCAATGTCAAGATTGAGATGGCGAAAAATGATTTTATCCGTCTCTGAACTCTGCGGTGTTACGTGTGGTCCGTACTGTATTCTATTGTGGTGCTACTGAAGAATGTTGAAGATTCCATATTAGGAACACGTCTAGAATACAACTTCTCCACAAGGACTTCTGGTAAAAAACCATAAATTGGTCGTGGGCCAAAGTATGGCCACTTTCAGACTATCATAGAGGGAAAGGTAGAAGAAAAATGCTGTCATGTCTCTGTACCATCCGTAACTTGAACGAAAATGGATAATAAAACAACTGGAATGGAGAATGAAACAACAAGAATAAGTAGATCGTAACTTCACAACGTATATCTACATATCCTTGTTTTTTCTTCAAATAATTTTAGCGAGCTGGAAAAATTCTGGATCTTTAAATCCGGTCCAGTTGCGAATGTTGCGAAGCCACGACAGCTTCTTTCTTCCCAATGACCGTTTACCTTCTATTATGGTTCGCAGAAAAAGTACTGGTTTTTAAAGCACTTAATTTTACGTGCTTTGACGGTGTCCAGAAGCTCTCGCTCCTTGTGAAGTAGTTGAAGGTCGAAGAAGAAGTAGCTAAGTTGGATACTAGGGCTAGTTTTTCAAGCTGGCGTATAGCTAAGAACAATCTCTTATTGTTTTATAACTAACCGCGACTGAGCTCAAATAGATCTTGGATGCTACTAGGAAATTTTGGAATTATTTTAGGGGCTACTTCTTGATGTTGTTACACTTATCTCCGACTCATCCTGACATAGGTAGCCATTTTGTATACTTACTTACTTGTCGGCTGTCGATTTTCTTGCTGTGGAAAGAATATTTGGACTAAAGTAATACTTTTATGATACCTCAGCCTCCATTTTTATTGGACAATCCCCTCTGCGACTTTGTTCTATTACATACGTTTTTCCAACATTAAGGGGGATAAAGACAGAATCCATTACATTTATTCAACCATCAATTTTTAATCAATTAAATGCGGACCAATCTCAATGGGTCCTCAGAAAGGTTATTTTTCCAAGACCATAGGCCTTCTGCCACTTTTCTAGCTTATGTTTCTCATATATCTCTACTCTATCGTTATCTGTCTATACTTCTAAAACGAAGAAATTATTTTATTTCCTCCGGAGTCTTATAGCTCAATTAGATATCATGCTAAATAATCCTTTGAATGATTTTCTTTATAAATAAAAAGTATATATAAATACCATATTGGTTTGCCTTATCCATACGGCTCGTTGTCATTTATCGGTTTTGAGGTCTGACACTACCTCTTTGTTTATTGAGTGTCTTCACTATCGCTATTGTATCAAGTGCATTACACATGCATTCCTTCCTCAGATGTCTGACTAACCTATATAGTATTACTGCGAGCTATACAAAGCGAATTATTTAAACATTCGATACTTAAATAATTATATATACTTATTTTTTTTTAATTATTAGTCATTATTACAAACTATCGAACCATACTGTATACAATGCAGACAGTAACTAACATAATCTGAATTGATAATGCAAATAATTCTAGAAAATATCTCTTTTTTCCGGATAGCACAGACTAAGCTCTACCATTTTATTAGATATTTTTTTTTTTTTTTAATATTGGTTCTGATTTATATTTTGCCGAAAATTATTTGCACCTGCCTCCACGGGACGCCGCCATCCCACGATTATGTTAATTCTATTTTTCTACTTTATTTTTTTTAAACGCACAATTAGTGACGTTTCTTCAATTTGTCGTAATGATTGCGTCAGTTAATTATCGAATATTTTCTTTGACACACAAAACTGTTTAGGGAACACTTATGTTATCATATTTGTAGCAATATTGAACATGTTCCCTCAAGGACGAGCAATATCCAGCCACTCTTTATTAGGATCCACAAAAAATGTTTACCAGCATCTTCGCAAAACCTGTTTGCTGTACGTAGAAAAATTCGACTATGCCCCGAGCCAAACTGGGCCTAACTAGTTCATTTCGGCAAATACCGATACACATTTATTGTTTCTATATATTTTTTTTTTTTGGCGACGAGATGTAGTGAAATTTACAATGTTCGCCATATTATTAATGTGTGCTAATTATTTGACGTTGTACTGTTATGTGATAATTATTTGTATCTATTGTGTCCATTATTTGGCCAGGGACACGTATGACAGTAATCAGTCAACCTCAAGGCTCTCTTTTTTAGAAAATGCCTTTTTGTTTCTGTGATATTTTACATGGAGTCTTGCGATGGAGAGACCTCGTCTGCCATTACGCTTTCTTGTCACGGATTTTAAGCAGTCGAATACGCCGAGTATTATTAATACTATCGTTCATTGATCCATTGTCCGTACCCATCCTCTACTTAATGTATTCTCTTTAACCTAGCCGTGCCGATGGGATCTATTTGGCACCCCAAGTTTACTCTTTTAATATAAATCCTACATGTCCCAAACTTTTATAAATAATCATTGACCTTTATTGTCCGCAATTGCGGAAAAAAATAACGACAATATTGTTTTTTATCGCTCAGTACCGGATATGAGCGAGAAAAAACATGGCGCATGTGGAAGTGCAAGCGAGAAAAAATATCGTGCCGTGCAAGGGTAAAAACCGATCTGGGAGCGATCCTCACCTCCGCGTCGCATTAATTAGTAGAAGGATTCAAAATTAGATCGATATTTTGGATTTTTCCACTAATATAGATCATGAATAACTGTTTTTATTCATAGAATAATCCATTTTTTTTAATGTCAAGGTATTGTCAAAGAATATATCAATTCTTCATTTTTTTTCATACAAAATATACCCCATCGGCCAGCGGCGTTGGTTTCGAGCCAAGTTAATATGTTTGATGTTTACATTTTTTTTATAGAAGGAAACTATTCTAATTTATTTATTTGACTACGAAAGAAAATCCGAAGCCCCACTCAACCAGATAAAGATTCGATAAAGATTATCTAAAGATGCAAGTCTCACACTTACATTCTTACAAATAATACCCAGAATTCATAGGCTTTTTACCGGAGGATTGACCTTTCAGGGTACCATTTTAGCTCAGTGGCGGTTGACTTACATTAACTGATGTATGTCACCTACAAGCCATGATACTGGTTAATTTTAACACTGTTTCTGTTGGTTTGAAATTTAACTAAGGATATATGACATTAAACTAATTGATTCCAACATATAATATTTTTATAAACATGCGGAGGGGACATTCCCCCTGGTCTGTAATTTACATTATCGTAATAATATGTATGTTACCTACAAACCATGACACTGGTTATAAATATCTGATTTATATAATAGGCTAATGGCAAATTTTTTAAGGCTTTGAAAGTGTCGATAAAGAAAACATTCAATGGTTAGAATATAATTCATGGTTTTCAAACTATAATATTATTACCAATCTCATCAAAAAAAGAAAGAGAATTGGTATACAAGTGGAGAAGTAGTAATAATCAATCATATTAGTCACAACACTATACCGACTTCTATTGATACTTTATTGGATTGTCGTGATACTAGTTTTTACTTCAAATACACCCTTTTGCAAATCAAATACACCCTTTTGCATTTCAAATACGCCTTTTTGCAAATCAAATACAACCTTTTGCATTTCAAATTACCCCCTTTTAAATAGACATTTCAATTGAAAATAGATTAATATGAAATGCAAAAGTTGTATGTATTTGATTTCCAAAAAGGTGTATTTGAAGTAAAAACCTGTAATATGTATAGTATGTTAAATAGTAATGAAGTGACTATGTCTCTGCGGTTTTTTTAATAGTGTTTTTATTGATAATTTGCCGAAAATAGATCGGGATGTTACTGTATTTTTAGTATTTTATTTATTTATCATGAATTTTGTTCGGCGGATAATTATAATTGCGTAATTTTTCAGCAGATTTCTTAGAATTGCCCGTCGATCAATGTGATGAATATTTTCAGCGACTCTAAAACATAATGCATGTCGATCTGGGTCATGCTTTTCTCGATTTTCTTTTCTTAATATGTCCTGTTACACTATTATTTATATTCAGATAATAGAGTTTAAAGATTTTATTAAAAAAAGAACGTTAATTAGCATGAAAATTCGATATACATTAGCTTTTATATTTCGATTTGATTTATATAAATGCTTTCTCCTTCGTAAAGAGTCGATTGGCGCCAGCTAGACTGTAAACTTTCATAACCGAAGGATGTTTTAGACGTATTCAGATTTATTTATTATTATCTTTCGTTCATTAATATTTTATTTTAAAATCTAATTTTATATTACTAGTCCCGACAAAGCAGTCAAAATGTTTATGATCATATTGGAGAAAGGGATAGAAAACAAACTTATCTATAGAATATTGGTCGCCTTTAAAAGAAGGAGACTTCTTAATTGTTTTTTTTCTTAAACGATTATCATTGAAATCCTTTACTAAAGCAGCTTTTCAGATTTAAGTCAGATCTGAAGACTTGTTCAATGAAAAAAATCATATACTTCTACAATTTGATTCTAGACGACATCCTGCAAATTAATCTAACCTAACGTTCGTGTCATGGACATCCTCTATGCGTATTTCAACCGTCATCCAGTAATTACTGTCATATCTTTTGCGGAAAACTCCACTCTGTCTACCACATTTATGACATATGACACACATAATAGAGCAGGGTTTTTCAAACTGCCTTTATCTCACGATTCTCTCAGTGCTACGATCTAATTTCGTCGTCATTTCATGTTTTTTTTACATCTTGTCAAATATAAAGGAGTTGCAGAGGATCATGTACGGTGAATACAGAGGCTGGTTATGACGCTTTTTATTTTTTTCCAAAAAAAAAGGCATATCCATTTTTTCGCAAAGGAAAATTCACCGAGCACATCAAATCTTTCAAGTCCTTTTAACAGCCCAGAATAAATTAATTATCCAATATACCTAACAATGTCAAGATACGTCAAGCACGAGTGCATCGACACAAAAAAATATCCACATATTTTTTTAACATTTTTTTTCTGTTTATTAAAGGACCTCTTCTGCCAAATTTAATAAAAACGCTGTTTTACGAATCAATCTTGAAAATGGTTATTATTTCCTTAATCGTCATATTCTTCAGACATTGCCAAATTTTCATATACGGCCAGTGGCGAATGGTGACTTTAATAGCTAAGAAATAAAATATAATTTTAAAAGTATAAAAAATATATTATACTATAAATTCCCTTCTACTATTACTTCTAAATTGAGCCTGGTATATTCTTTAATTGCTTCATCACAAGTAATTGATCTGTCCATATCATTTTCTATGGAAAGAATGGACAAATAATTCAGTCACACATCTTTTGTAGTCGATCTGTGATTATTTTTTTATAAATGTGAGTTTAGAGAAAGCCTATTTTATAAAATAATGAGTAGTGTCTTGGAGGCCCCATGCTCCAGCATCATAAGCATCCCTATAAACCCGCCGCTGTTATCATCCCTTTTTAAATAATAAGCTATAATTCTTAGAGAAGCTTTCGATATGGAGATTATTTCGTCGTATTTAATCGATCATCCAGCAGTAGGACGCGAAAAATTCATTCCCGTCTACAATGTGCGACGTTTAGTCCACATTTTTAAGTTCAGACGAAGATTCGAAGTTAAAATAATTAACCTATCGCATATCCGTCGCTCTAAATGTAAAAGAAAATATATTAAGGGGAACCGAAAAGTAATCAAAATTTCTTTGATGAGCTCATTTACAGTTTGTGTCGAGACATGGTGCCGAATACGTACATTTGTTATTACGCTAAAGCTATGGTTGTAAATTTTATTTTTCTATCAAAGGGAAAAAATGTCAAGGCCAACAATAGAAGAAGCACACATACGTCATTGTATGCTATTTTTGTTCGATCAAGGAATGAAGGTGAATGAAACGGTGGAAAAAAAAATACCGATACTTACTAAACATCGGTGGTTTAAAAATGTAAATAGAAATCTCAAAGATGTCACACGAAAAGGACTATCCCAAAAATTTGATGGCAATATCCCTGAAGGCGATTCAGATCCTCTGTCCTCCAGAAAATTGTACAGGCAAAGAATTTAGGTTCCTCATGAATCGACGGAAACGACATCTCTTCTCGTCTCGGTATGAAGCCAGTCCGATTTTGAGGCGAATTGTAACTGGAGATGAGAAGTGAGTGCTATACAAAAATCCTGTACAATGCCTTTAGAAGAAGGACCTGTTCCGACCCTTCGACCATCACTAACAATAAAGAAGGTCCTTGTTTGTGAGTCGGGATTTTTCTGGAATTATACATTATGAATTGCTTGAACCTGGTCAGACCGTTACTGCGACAGGGTATTGTGCAACAACTCGAGCGATCTGTTTTTGTAAAAACAAAAACAAAAAAGGATCCTTCAACACAATAACGCTGCAAAAATAACACAGGAAAAAAATAAGGGAGCTCAGATTGGAACTTTTAACTCATTCACCGGATTTAGCGCCGTCAGATTATCACCGTTTCAGATCATTAGAGCATATATTAAGTGAAAACGCCCTTGGAAAAGCCTTTCAATAAAAAATCAAAGGATTTTATTAAAAAAGGATCGAACAAGTGTCTTTACGCCGGCAAAACGTGTTGAATATTTTTGTGTTGATTAGTATATACGATTTTTTTTATTAAATAAATGTTTTCACTAGTATTAGGTTGAGTAATAAATAACTTCCGATTCTGGTAGACAGTTTCTAAGTGGCCCTTGAAAATGGAGAATAAAAAAGTGCATATTTGTCATGCGAATGCGAAAGCACCAGGGCTAGGTCGAAAAGATATGAAGGGTATACGGTGAAAGCCCGATAACCGATCGGGCAGCTAGAAATTGGTTTGTGAAATTTCTTTGAATGACGAACCGAGGGCTGGTCGCCCTTTCTACTTCGATGACGACATTTTAAATGCGATATTGGAACAAAATCCACGTCAAATAACAAGGGAGTCGGCAGAGACTCAATACGTCACAATCTACAGTTTATCGCCACCTGGAAAATTTGTAGAAAGTCAACTAGTTAGGTATATGAGGACTACATAATCTCAGGGACCAAATGTCTATTCCACAATCTCCTCTTGCGGCATAAAATCGAGCCTTTTTTGGACAGGACAATAACAGGCGATAAAAAATGGATCACCTATGAAAATATTGTCTGCATAAGACAACGGTTGGATAAGGATCGATCATCCCTACCGGACCTTAGAGCCAATATTCATTACAAAAAACTTTATTGTGTGGATGGTGGGATCATCGAGGAATAATCCACCATGAGCTGATGAAGCGCAACGAACGATTACTGCCAATACAGCAGCTGTAAAGATTCTAGGAAAAACTACTGGAAAAGCGTCTCGTCAATCAGAAAGGCGTTACCTTGTTACACAATAACGCCAGATTGTTAACGGTAAAAGTGATTACGGACTACCAACTTTTCTGTTCCTTCATTAATTTCAGTGAAACAATGTTTCCCTTTCAAAATCTTGAGCAAAAAGGGATAATTTGTTTTCGAATTAAATGACTTCTTCTAACATCGAAATAAATGAGTTTCCTTTCCCTTGTAGTTCATGATTAAGTCGATCTAGATGAGACGTAACGTCTACCATGAAATTGAACATTTGGATCCACCGATCGTCCGTTAGTTTTGGATAGTGAACATCCTTCTCAAGAAGAAATGCTTTGATTTCTGGTAATAAGGATTCGAAACGTTTTAAAACTTCCCTTTTGATAACCAACGTACGCACTCTTCATTTCAATTAAGAGTTCTTTGAATTGGCGATGATTAAGAGCTTCAAAGCTAATATGGGTTGGTAATCGTAATCACCAATTCTATAACTTTACAAATTTCTTCTGGAAATGATGCAATGGTAAGAAAGTATCTTGTGATTATTTTTTTCTTTCAAAGTAGCAATAAACCCCTTAACACATTCCGGTCCGCTGGGTTCCGCGCCGAGATTTTCGTTGGGCCGGGCGATTTCGCGTAAAAAATAGCAAAAGTAAGTACTTCAGTTAAATCGATGTAACTCTGATACCATTCAAGTTACGTCAATATGGTTATCTCTATGTAAAAAAATAATAGTTCAAAACTTCTCAAAGTGTGGTCTGCGTATCCGTGTAGTGTAATAATAACACTCCGTAAACATCAGCGCCGAGGACTCGAAACGCGTCCCCCGTATTTCTACGTTGGCCCGCGAGGACGCGTTTTCGAGTCCACCGGACCGCAACGTGTTAAGCCGGTCTTACTCTTGGACCCGTCTCCTTGCCTCTGTCTTAGACGAACGAAAATTAATCCTCTTACACTCCTTGAAAATTTCACTAGGAGTCAATTCTTCTGCTTGCAACACTTTTGTAGCGATATAAGGACGACGAAGCTAGTTCCCCTACTTTTTTGGATTTCAGTCGTAGGCACGTTCGGATTGGCCGTGTCCTCGACGTAAAATTCGCTAAAACATCAAGTATGACCGAAAACACGACTCCACGGAGTCGGAGCCCTGAAATATATGATGGATTAAGATAATTTTGTAAATTTTATTCGGATTCCGAATCGCGTCCGCCATATTTGTTTTCGATTTTGGTCGACTTCGCGGAGATGATGTCGCCTCGCCAGGCGAATCCGCGAAGAAAAGCGAACGAAGCCGGCTGCAATTTTCGTGCCGGTCGGAAAAACGCTATGGAGCCGGTTTTCCTGTGAAAAGCGGTTACGTAAGGGGCGGGGCGGGCGGGGCGGCGGGGAGGGCCGCGGGGGCGGGGGGTGTGACGCAGTGTGACGTGTTGCGGCGCGGCTCGATACCCGCGCAGTCGGCGGCTCCAGCTCGCCTCGTCCGCACGCCAGGGCGTCGAGCAGCTGAGCCAGGAGCCGGCATACAGCTCCATAGCACTCCATAGAACTCCACCACCACATCCGCCATGGGCGACAAGGTAACGCGCCTGCCTGCATGGCGTCCTGTGCATCTGCCCGTATAGTGCCCGTGCCCATCATTCTGTGCTTTTCCGGTCGAAAGTGTCGCCGTCGATTTTTGACATTCATTTTTTTTTTTTTTTGAATTTTTTTTTGTTTTGTGAAAAATTTATTCCACACGAATCATCGTCCTAGTTACATACACAGACATAAACGAGCGCCCACAAAGCGGCGGTAATTTTTCTAATTTATTTAATATTGAGGGAATATTGAACAATGTGTTTCCCGGGCGTTACGCAAGCCGAATTTCGAAAAAATAAAACAAATGAATTCGAATCCGGTGCGGCGATCCTGATTGGTGGACGCGCTTTTCGACCGCCAATCGCGGTCGGTTCCGTCGAACGATTGCAATAAATGGCGGAACGGGAATAACGACGTTCGATCCCATGGATCGCCGTTGCGTCATCCGCATGGGACCGTCCGATATATGGGCGTTATCGTCCGGACATTTTCCGCGAATATATAGATATTTCGGCGACCTCGACGGGAAAGTCCGGATTCGCGGAGGACGCCGAACTCGCCCGCCTTTCCAACCCCTCGCGCAAATCGATCCGCGCTCGGCTCCCGGAATTATTAACCGCGCCTCGATATACGTCGACGCATAGCGAACCCGTTTCGATTAAATTATCGTCCCTCCGCTACCGGATCACTATCGTCGATCGCAGATAGACTTCTCGATTTTATCGCGCCTCGAGACGACCGCCGCTTCTTTTTATTACATGTTTCGCAAAATAAAAACGTGTTGATATTTGTTATCTGATATAATCACCGCCGCCAATATTGACTCGAGGACGAGTGCGCGATTTGTACATTAATACTTTAATTCGGACGTGAATGCCGTGCAAATAATTGCGAACCGTCTCGCATGTGTGCGGAACGAATTCTCGGACGGGTCGAGAGGAACGCCTCTTGCGCCTTTGTTCCTAGAAAACCGCGTTATACGAGACCCAGACGGGACAAAAAAGAGAGCTAGATCTTGATCCGTCTGCAGAATCTACTGATTTCAGTCTCTTCTTCATAAATTTGTCCGGTTTTTATGCGAGCTGAAACAATCCTGTGCCTCATAAATAAAATAATCCATCGGCGATTCTCACTTCATCTCCTCAATGTTAGCAAAACATCGTCTTTTCATGGATTTATTTCATTTTAATGAATTAAAAATTGTCCGACGAATATGGAAGCGGCAGAATATCGTTCCTAGCTACAAAATCAGCTAAAAAAATGCCCCAAAATCCAACTTAGCTACTTCTTTTTCAGGCGTCTTATTCGTTCTCAGACATTTACTGATTTTTATATTTTTTTTTCTCTATATATCGATTTTTGACGAACTGAAACAATTATGGGGCTAACAACTCAGTCCAGTTGCAATTTTTTTCTTCCCAACCACCGTTTAGCCTCCACTTTTCTCTCCGTGATGGTCTGCAGAAGACAATACTTTAATCCCCGAACGAATTATTGTGTCCCGAAAACTGCCGCTGCTTCTGAAGATGATAGAATCATTAAAGAACTTCTGAAAAAGATAAAATACTCGAGATGAGATAAAACCCATTCCACTCTGACCATTTTTATCGTAGTTCCGAAAAAAAATATTAGGTCTCCTAGAAAGAAGGAAGAGGAGCGAAAGGATCGAGACCAAAAGTTTAGGGTTTTCCTTCGCAGGGCATACTGGTTCTGTGCGTAGAAATCCCTCAGAGATCAGATATACATATGATGAAATAATTGCTATTGCATGACAAGGTCAATAATCCCTTGCGACTTGTTATAAGCAGATAACTCTTAAAGAAGATGAGGACGAATACCACGGCAAAACCCCTCTGATTTGGCTGGACACAGTCTGAAGGATAAAATCCGATACCAACAGTGGAAGAAGGTAAAAAATACACGTCAGCAATGGCCAAAAGAGGGAACATTTTACAAAAAACCGCATACCAAGACGGCTTGGGTCTTCCGCAATATGAATACAAAAGGGAAGCTCCACGTCACGTGTGAGGCTGGGGTTCTTTTGACCTCGACTACCATTCGAGAGTTTAGTAAGGCCCGTACGCTCAGCGAGTGAGTGTCTCGTGGCTGACAAATGATGATGATGATTGCTTTGATTAAATCTTTATTTTCAACAATAAAAAACGTCTCGACTCCCTAATGAGACGATAACGTGGGGAGTGAATAAAGATGCGACTCACCGGTGGGACGCTGGCGATTAAGCGTTTTTCGTTCGCCAATTTTTGTAATTACATTTACCTCCCTCGGCGATTCTGTTTTAACTTCGTCTTCGAAAAACTTTAGAGATCATTATTAGACTATAGAAAAATAGTGCTAACTCCTACCTATCGTTTTTTCTTCTATTTCGATTTTTTTTGTAACCCCGGCGAAAAAAAAGCCATTGATCGATATTCAACTGGACCTCGAAATAAAATAGGTTGAAAAACTCTGCTTTATCTTCAAAATATTGGCAAAACATTGTTCGTTCGTATTTTTTCATCTTCGGAAATGGGGAGAAGACGCAGAGGTCTGGCGAGTACGGAAGCCGAGAAATCTTAACGATGCGTTTGTCTATAAATTCTTCTCGGTAAAAAATCAACAATAAAGTAAGCCTCTTTGGCATGGTTACCAATGTCAAGATACGTCAAATACAAGTGTCAATAGAAAATTTTGTCACTTGTATTTAGCCTGCGAAATTCCACATATTTTTTTAACCTTGTACTTGCTGGTGCGAGAGCGTCTTCGGCGTCCTTGCTACTCTTCCGTTCTTTTCGCGGACCTCGTCGCAATTTATCGAACGACATCAACGTTTCCGAGACTCGCTCCGAATAAAAAGGCGATTAATTTCGCGTTTTTTTCCCGGTTTATGCATATTTTTTTCACAACAAATTATTCAATTGCACGCTTTCGGTTATGGCGGCCATTATCACAATTACAGGATGTGGTTGGGCAAAATGTGTAACGTGTTACATGCCACTTGAATTTTATTTTCTAATTATATAAAATTGTACAGCGCGACGGTCGAAAATGTTTATGCACATTGGTGGCTAACCAAAATAACCGTAAATGCACCTATATTCTGTCTTTACGCGGTTTCGATATAACACTGTCTAATAAATAAATATGCCGATTTTTGTTAAAGAATCGATTCCTCTAACCGCAAGTTTAATTTTAGAAGCACCCCAACTTGCCAATATACTAGGAAACCGTTTCCTCGTAAAAGGACCGCGATGTAGATCAGTTTCTACTTGATTTTAACGATCCTATGGCACGTTATCAAGAATCATAACAGGAACTAATGAAAAAATACATCATAGCCAGTGGCGGATGGTGACTTTTTACTGATGTATGATACTGAAAAAAGAATAAAATAGATTCTATAAAATTATGGGTAAGGCCTTGGGGGCCTCGTTGAGGCCCCTTACACTCGGGGGCCTCGGGAGATCAGCATCATATAAATCAGCCACTGATCACAGCATAATTTAATAACCAAATAAATATTTGAAAGCAGTAAAAAATCTCAACACAAAAATGTTTATATTAATTAAATTCATATAACCTCAGAATTTCAACACCCATTAAATTTCTAATGATGAAAGTGATTTTGCAACCCTTTTCGCGCTAGCGGGGTTTTGTATCATTGAGTGCGATTATGATACATATCAAATATATTTTATGTATGTAAGAGTAAATCGAACCCTTTATTTCCACGATTTCTATTAATTTTATTCCGTGATGTAATTGCGTAAAAAAAAGGTTTTAGAAAATTAGTCTAGAAAAAGTCTCGATTTTGCTATAAATATATTTTGCATATTTTACGAGTGATTCTTCGTGAAATGTATTCATGCATTGTAAAAGGAGAAATGTGTGTATCTGAATGTTTAGTCATAATTTTGCTCCATGATTCACTCGGCATGTCAATAATCTGCTCTGTTTAATATTAATGTGCAGATTTAAATTTAATATTTTGACAAATAGCGCTGATAAGGCGAAAACCTGTGCAAATATTAAATTAGCAGGCACGTTGACGTCTCGATTTGCATAAATAATTTATTTATATATTTTTTTCCCCGTCGATTAAACGACTTCCAAGTATTCGATTATACGCGAGTATAAAATTGCACCATCTATATGAAATTCTTCGTATATATATACATGCATACATAGGAACGTCTGATAGATAAATAAAATTCTCGGAAATTATGCAATTATATTGCATTCTTATTATGCAATCTTTAAACGCGAAAAAGTTTTCGCATCGATTTATTATCTTGTTGTAGTAACATAATAGAGTAGCAAAATATATTCATTATCGCTTAGCCGCTGATATATATTATATTTTTATAATTAATAACTATCGCGAAATTCTAGAACAGCGGTCGCCAAACTTTTGAGCCTCGTTGACAACTAAATTCATAATTTTAAATCCTTCCTGAAAGCCAAAACTGCGGTCTTGATAAGGATGAATGAAATTTAGCTTCGAGAGCGTCATCGGACGATAGGACGATGAGGCTTTCTTTTAAATGCTTAACTTACTATCTGCAAAACGGATCTATTATCCACGTCTTATCATGTCTGGGATCTTCATTCTTTGGGTAATAACAAGCGAAAGATTCCTTCCTTTGGCCTTCTTTCTATCCTTCGTTTTTCTAAAAGCAATGGCTTTTGCATATTTTCATGCATCCTTTTAAAATATCCTAGCCTTTTTTTTTTGCTAAATCCGGGTGTTTTGAAGGTTTCAATCCATCTTTAGTTAAACTTTCAGAACTTACAACACAACCATATATCCAGCTCCCTTCCAGGTTCTTCAATGAATCCAAATTTTAAATTAACTACTCTACACCTCCTGTTCCATCGTTTTTCCTAATGATGCCCGATGTGTGCTATGCACGTAGCTACACGTTTTATGAGATAGAGATGATTAGATGATGTTACATCTTGCATCGTTCGTCCGTGAAAGTCACTTCATTTTACTTACTTCTCTATTCGGCACTCTCATGTCTGAGGATCGTGACCATTCTTATTCCGAATCATCTTGATTTTGGCTTTCCAAGATTCTTTGCACTCCGCATCTCGCATCGCAGCTACTACGGTGGACCCCTTGGCGGTCTTCACTTGGTCGCTCCAGCGGGTAAGCACGACGAGCTTCTCCAGGCTTTCGTTTCTTCTAGTGAGATGCCCAAAGTATCACAGAATCCTTTTGAGGCATGTGTTTGAAAGTCGGTCTTCCTTTTTGTTCCCCATTTCTTTTAGGACAGACTCGTTTGTGCGTTTAGCGGTCCATGGTATTAATAAAAAATGCAAATAATGTCCACATTTCTCTGCGGACCAGTGAAATTTTCACACGGACCACCAGTGGTCCGCGGACCACCACTTTATATTTATAAACAAACAAATATTATCAATATTTCAAATTAAAATCAATTTTACATGTAATATAAAACCTTACATTTTCCAGACGATATATTATCAATAGATAAGGCCCACTTACGACAAGGTCACATTGTTTTATTAGATTTTCTACTCATTCAGAGATTGCCCCCCGTATAAGACACGGGCTTACACGTTTATGACTTTATTGCTCGGATACTAATCTGGATATTTTCGCCGCGATTATTTATAAATCCAGCGGCATTAATTACTTAAAATTTCGCAATACAAAAATGATTTCGCGTAAACGGCACTTCATTTTAGACGCCGCATATTAAGTCAGAGACATGTCAAACTCATTCTTAAATCGGGGTCAAACCGATACGCGTATAAGCTGGTTCTTAGCCGGTGTTCGGCTTTCAATAATAAAAAGAATACCTCGTTTGAATATTGTAATGTGGTCGAGAGATTACGTCGGGAATAATGGCATCGATTAAAATTGCGCGAGATTATTAACACGCTGTGTGTATCGTATCTGAATATATAGACCAGTGACCTCAATTCGAGCAAAAACACGCACACACGCTCGCTTTAATTTAGTACCGCAAATTGAAAATGGAAGCTGAATGGGTGCCGTGTCACAGACCTATGTGTCAATGAATCGCCGTGTGGGGTAAGAGATGCTGCAACGCGACGACGCCGGGCCCGGGACGGCCGCGTGTCAAGGGTTAGCCGCGATTAATCTCGCTTCGAGTTTTGCATGACGAAAGTTGTATTTTCGCGGTTAAAAATATTCGTGTCACCAAAAAACTTCGAGATGATCCCGCCATGGCTCACAACCGCGATCTAGAAATAAACATATTATTTATAGTGCGCTTGATATGGTACAGTGATAATCAACCGTGTGTCTGTACAGCGTCCAGGTCCTGAAAAAAATATATTTTTGCAATATATCGACAGTCGCGTAACGTGTAACGCTTTGTTCAATGGCAACCGTCGAATTGTCGACTCGATTGCGCCAACACTATTATCACATTACGAATAATGTGTAATTTCATTCGAAAATGCAATATTTGACCGTGACCTCCATTTTGCACCATTTTTTGTTTAACGTCAATTCGCGCTTTTTTTATTTCGTGCTTCCCAAACAACACAACAAATCCCGATGCCAATAGTTTGAACACCCAAGGTTAACACACCGTCCGTTGTTAATCCGTCGCTTTACAAACGATCGATAATTCAATTGTTGTTATTTTGCGACAACCGATTGTGTTAATTTCGTTCGATGTCCAACTCATATTTTTTTTTCATCTTCAATTTTAATATAATTTAATCTAAAACTCGACTGCTGGTTTCGGATCTGCCAAAAGTCTGCGCTCGTACCAGACAAACAGCGCATGACATAATGACGTATAATGAATTGTGCAACATGCTTTATTGAATACAAATCTGCCCCACTTTCTTCTCTGTTATCATTTTTTTATTCGATTCAAATGCTGCGTTGGATAAAATTGTTTTTTTTTCAACGTGGATCTTACTTGCAATATCACTTGCGAACGATGGTCGACCTTTACATCGTGCCCACCGATTGTTGTTTGTTTATTGTTGTGAATTGAAGAGCAAATATTGGTGTGGTTAAACTATTTTTCATGAAGGCACGCAAATAATGCCAGATGGAGACAATTAGTGACGAGGTCACATTGTGGCAGATCAGTTTTTATCAAAGCCGATCGGAAAAAATCACATTCAAAGACAAAATCCTCCAGACCATAGTCGATAGCTAGCTAGGGTTACCCCGATTCAATCTACTTTATGTAACTTAAATTCCTAGACGCGACTCATCCGTTGCATATTTTGGCATTGAACTCATATTTACAATGTTTCTATAACTTCCGGATATATAAATATAATTACCGATATAATTAAGTGAACATTTTATCGTTTTCGTCCTCTGAATATATGTTTATCGTATGAGAGATAGCTATGAATTATTTTGAGAGACACAGTATTCTTACTAAATATAAATTTTACGTTGTAAAAAAGTTTATACGGTCTGGCAACACTGTGTATTTAATAATTTTTCATATTATTTTTAATTAAATTGAATGGGTATTATGGAATTTATTTACAGTGTAGCGTCGATTCTGGTTTTAGATTAATTATTGAGATAAAATTAATCACATATTATATTACCAATAAGACTTTAAGCTTCTGATTCATTGAAGTATACGATTTTGTACTCTTATCAATTTTAATAATCACTTACACACAACAGTCAACTGTATACAATGTTTGTCAATAATTTTATAATTGCAGTAAATCATTTTTTTTTTAATTGTGCATGTTTTTATCACCATCGACGGTTTAGTCAACCATAATAGTGTGTTTTTTATTTCCTCCTCTTAATCATGTTTTTTATTTACCATATTTCATTTGTATGCTGTCTATTTGTTCTTAGATAATAATGTGTTAGTCTTTAGTGCAAATGTGACATCATATCAAAGCATGCTTCAGCTAGTAGTAGTGTGTCCGCATTATGATTTCAGCATGGCCGTTCAGACTCATATCGTGTGGCCACAATACCTGCGCTCAAAGACGACAACAAAACAGCCGATGGCCAGTATAAGGTTTCGCTTTTGTTTTTCATGTTCATAAAATAATCATAAAATTCATTAAATCCATTTTTTTTATTTGTTTTCTCCCCTGTCTTGCATTTGAATGTTAGTGAATTAATTTAGTTGTTAATGTAATTAGTCATACATACCATCAATAAAAACATATACATGTAATTTGATCGATTTTTCAGAAATAAGAATGCTAAAATATTGAACATATTATTACACAAATTATTGCAAAAACCGATTATTACTTAATAATTAATTTTATAAATTATGATTTCACAGTCAAGAAGAAAGCAAACCAAGAAGCAACGAAAGGGAGATGATCTTGATGATCTTAAGCAGGAATTAGACATTGATTTTCATAAAATCTCTGCTGAAGAATTATATCAACGATTCCAGACCCATCCCGAAAATGTATTTATATTCTTTCAAACGTTATTGATTGAATTTGAATTCGTCTCAATATTAATTTGGTATATTTTTTTATTTTTTAGGGTCTTAGCCACGCTAAGGCCAAGGAAAACTTGGAAAGAGATGGACCTAATGCCCTCACCCCACCTAAGCAAACCCCCGAATGGGTAAAATTCTGTAAGAACTTGTTTGGAGGCTTTGCACTTTTACTATGGATAGGAGCAATTTTATGTTTCATCGCATACGGTATTCAGGTATGATAATCTATCAAGCAAATGCATCATCATTTTTTAATACAATTCATATAACGTTTTATTTATTTTTTTCTAGGCGAGTACTGTTGAAGAACCGAATGATGATAATTTATATCTAGGTATTGTACTAGCCGCCGTCGTCATTGTTACTGGTATTTTCTCATATTATCAAGAAAGTAAGAGTTCCAAAATTATGGAATCCTTCAAAAATATGGTACCTCAATTTGCAACCGTATTGCGTGAAGGCGAAAAACTAACCGTCCGCGCTGAAGATTTGGTATTGGGTGATGTTGTAGAGGTAAAATTTTTCCCTAATATATTATTTTTTAAGGAGTTCATCGTTATGTAACACGTGTTTTAAAATTAAAATATTTTTATTTTCACAGGTCAAGTTTGGAGATCGTATTCCTGCTGATATCCGTATCGTAGAAACTCGAGGCTTCAAAGTTGACAACTCAAGTTTGACTGGTGAATCTGAGCCCCAATCTCGAGGCCCCGATTTCACAAACGAGAACCCCCTCGAAACAAAGAATTTGGCCTTTTTCTCTACCAACGCTGTTGAAGGAACCGCTAAAGGAGTTGTCATCTCTTGCGGAGATCACACTGTAATACTAATTAATTTATTTATGCCAATACATTATGCCAATTTACGTATACCTAATCGAAAATTGTCTTTAGGTAATGGGACGTATTGCTGGATTAGCATCCGGATTAGACACTGGTGAAACACCCATCGCAAAGGAAATCCATCATTTCATTCATCTTATTACCGGTGTAGCTGTATTCCTTGGAGTAACATTCTTCGTTATTGCATTCGTCTTGGGTTACCATTGGTTGGACGCTGTAATCTTCTTGATCGGTATTTAATATTGTTAATTTTTTTTTTATAATTCACTGTAAATTTGAACGATATTATAACAATATTTATAACTCTAGGTATCATTGTCGCTAATGTACCTGAAGGTCTCTTGGCTACTGTAACAGTATGCTTGACACTGACGGCTAAACGTATGGCATCCAAGAATTGCTTGGTTAAGAATTTGGAAGCTGTAGAAACTCTTGGCTCAACCAGCACCATCTGCTCGGACAAGACTGGAACTTTGACACAAAATCGGATGACTGTAGCCCATATGTGGTTCGATAATCAAATTATTGAGGCTGACACAACTGAAGATCAATCTGGAGTTCAATACGGTATACTTTTGTTTCCTTGAATTTGACATATTTTTTTAATAAACGATTCATCATATTTATATTTGGTTTAATAGACCGCACTAGCCCAGGATTCAAGGCGTTGGCTCGTATCGCAACATTGTGCAACCGAGCTGAATTCAAAGGTGGTCAAGACGGAGTCCCTATTCTTAAAAAGGAAGTCAGTGGAGATGCTTCTGAAGCTGCCTTGCTTAAATGTATGGAATTGGCCTTGGGAGATGTTCTGTCTATTAGAAAGAAGAATAAGAAAGTATGTGAAGTTCCTTTCAACTCGACCAACAAATATCAAGTATCTATTCACGAAACTGAAGATTCAAGCGATCCTCGACATGTTATGGTAATGAAGGGAGCCCCTGAAAGGATCTTGGAAAAATGTGCAACTATCTTTATTGGTGGAAAGGAAAAGGTATGAAATCGTTCGTAAATTAAATCATATTATTTAATTAAATAAAAAATTCATATCTAAATTTAATAATGTTTCAGCTTCTCGACGAAGAAATGAAGGAAGCCTTCAACAATGCCTATTTGGAATTGGGAGGTCTCGGAGAACGTGTACTTGGCTTCTGTGATTTAATGCTCTCATCTGATAAATATCCCTTAGGATTCAAATTCAACTCAGACGATCCCAACTTCCCCATTGAAAATCTGAGATTCGTCGGCTTAATGTCTATGATTGATCCTCCGAGAGCCGCCGTCCCCGATGCCGTAGCGAAGTGCAGATCTGCTGGTATCAAAGTTATCATGGTTACTGGTGATCATCCCATCACAGCCAAGGCTATTGCCAAATCTGTCGGAATCATTTCTGAAGGCAACGAAACAATTGAAGATATCGCAGCCCGCCTCAATATTCCCGTTTCCGAAGTCAACCCTCGTGAAGCCAAGGCCGCAGTCATTCACGGAACCGAACTCAGAGAACTCAATTCTGATCAGCTTGATGAAATTTTAAGGTACTTAAAAAATGATTTTTCAGATGGTGAATTTATTTTAAAAAATATTAACGTTTTCAATTTTATAGATATCATACTGAAATCGTTTTCGCCCGTACTTCACCACAGCAAAAGCTGATCATCGTGGAAGGTTGTCAACGTATGGGTGCTATTGTGGCTGTAACTGGAGACGGTGTGAATGATTCACCTGCCCTTAAAAAAGCTGATATTGGTGTTGCTATGGGTATTGCTGGTTCCGACGTATCCAAACAAGTAAGCATTTGATTTTATAATGTAACGATGTAATACATTTCCTATAATTAATAAATATTTTATTTCATTTAGGCTGCTGACATGATTTTGCTCGATGATAACTTTGCTTCCATCGTAACTGGTGTAGAGGAAGGACGCTTGATCTTCGACAATCTGAAAAAATCAATTGCATACACATTGACATCCAATATTCCGGAAATCTCACCCTTCTTGGCGTTCATTCTTTGCGACATCCCCCTGCCCCTTGGAACCGTGACCATTCTTTGCATTGATCTCGGAACTGACATGGTAAGATAACGATATCATTTATTTTATTATTAGTAATAAGAGATATTTATGGAATATTTTGTTTTAAAAACATTCCGATTACATTAACAATTTTCAGGGCTAGTCTACTGATAGTTTTTAATAATATATTATGAATTAATGTAATTTTCTTACAGGTGGAAATTGATAGAATTTAGTGTTTAAGTCGATGGAATTTTACTTTTTTATTTTTCATTTTACCAAGTACATCTATATATATCACTATGAACAGAATTTCTAGTCTCGTAAATTTTTTAAACATAATTAATAAAAGAGCATACACTTTCAATAGTCAGTTATTTTACTCTTTTGTAACATTTCAATTTTGTCAAAATTTATGTTTGAATCATATATAATTGTATAATGTTAGGTTCCTGCTATATCTCTGGCATACGAAGAGTCGGAATCCGATATAATGAAACGCAGACCTCGTAACCCTTATGCAGATAAACTTGTAAATGAGAGGTTTGTTTCTGAATTGAAAATAGGGATTGGCACTCTGCAGAAATTATTTCAATTTATGCTGTAGATTTTTTGTATCTGCTAAATAAATTTTATGCCAGATATTTAAACGTATGAGTAGATAGAATTCATTCTCAATGCTACAAATTTTTCAGTCGGATTTTATGATTTTTTTTTAATGCTAGAACTTTCTGTACTTGAAACAGTAGATCATAGTTTCTTTTACACTCTTTCATGAAATTATTTAATTAGGAGGTGGTGACTGTCTCACATAGTATCAGTTATTTGGAGTAGCATGTTACATGTAATAAATCGACATCACATCTCTTTATTTATTTGTTCATGAGCTGAAAACTTAATTATAATTACTCACCACAACAATAGTATATAAAGGTCATTGCAAGTAATAATCATTCTCATTCAAATAGTACATACGATGCCGAACTGAGTCTCATCCAGATTATCTCTCGAAATAGTAACGCATTTCGGTTCATACATTCAAAACAAATATAAATACATATAAGATTTTTCCTCTAAACTAAACGTAAAGTCGTATTGGACAATAATTGTTTTGGTTTAAACGCGAGACCTTCTCGAATAAATATGTATCTATATATTTGTCGTACAATTACTTGCACATACATTTATTAGTTTCCGTAAAACATTATGTAAATATTTAATACTTCTCTGCACACAATTAGAGTAATCTCATATACAACTGATTACGCTTACTTCGATACGTTTTCAATATATAATAAAAAAAAACCACCAGGCGAATAATATTGGTACAATATATTTTAGGCATTTTTTATTTATTATTTTGTTTCTGTTTTTATTATTTTCTTTATAAATATGAACGTTTTTAAAACAAATTAGGTACCAGCTATTTCATTGGCTTATGAAGAAGCGGAAGCTGACATCATGAAACGTCCTCCACGAGATCCTTTCAATGATAAACTAGTCAATCAAAGGTCTTTTTTTTCACATTAATAATTTACAGATACGAATCTAATTCTGCTAACATCATTTACCTGTGCTCGTCTAATGTGCTGGGATTATGTGTGGTCTTTAACAGGGATCAATGTTAATTAATTTATGTTAATATTAATCAATCGAATCGCAGCTAATGAAATTGCATTGATTTATGGAATTATTCTGGGATTTTATTAGCTCTGATTTTTATTATATATATATATATATCGGATTCAATACATTGTCGGTTTATCTTTTATAAATATTAAATAAATTAATAATTTTGATCGCGTGTATTGAATCCGGTTATATATCATGACATTATTTATAATATTTGCCTAATAATTGGTGGTTATTAACAGCCTGATAATGATAACAATAATTTGGTTATGGTTTATATGCTAATTTTTATATATATATAACAGACTAATATTATTTAATTATGATTATATACTAATGTTATGTCGATAGTTACGTCCGGACAAAAATATCCCACATTTATTATTCGTATAATAATGACCGAAACTCTCTCTATCTCGAAACAAAATATTACATTACAAACATTCCATATACTGAACAATTTTCACCGTCATCAAAATTCATCGTTTTGTTTTTATTAAATGGAGATTTAGTTTTTTGTATTGTGTCCGAAATATGTGTACGCGAATGACATTCATTTTGGCACTACTCTGTCCATAGATCGTTACATGTATTTGATATCACACGTATTTTGGTGTTATTATATATATATATCATCGTTCATGACCTTCATCCGTCCGCTTAACGGATGCTTCTCGATAGTATAAATTTCACCGTTTTATCCTTATTGATCATCTGCACCGAGCTTTGTGACGAGTATAATTAGTATACGTAGATTTGATCATCTAGTGAATTAGCCGAGAATGAAACGGAGCCGACGCGTGAATAATAAAATATATACCGCTCTGGTTTTATTTTCAATATATATTTAAAGAGACATTTGGAATGTTTATATTGTTTCGAATTAAAACTTTCGAATATTCCGCCGCCCGAACAAGTATTTTTATATACGATTTAGTGTTTAATTTAATTTTATATGTGAACGCATGCCGATCGTTTAGTGTAAATTTTATTTATGCCATGATTAGTTGTTCCATTCCGACGGCGATGGTTGTTTGCAATATTTCACGGTTAGAGTGGTATTTGTGTAGGTGCCTGCCATATCGCTGGCCTATGAGGAAGCCGAGTCGGACATAATGAAGCGACAGCCACGTAACCCTTTCACTGATAAACTCGTAAACGAGAGGTAAACTTCATCAACCCGTCCGTTCATTTGTTCCCTTCCAACCAGTGCACACGGACCCGCCGAAAATCAACTCGCCCTACTCAATTCCGATCGTTTAAAGATTTCATTTTATGAATTTACAGCGGCGAGTTGATTTTTGTCGTAAATCAAACGCCTTATCGTATGCGTCGCATAATCTTACATTATTTATGGACACCGATGGAAATTATTGCATATGATAAGGCGTTTGCCGTCTCGTGAACGCCTTTTTAAATGTCATACTTGATGGTTCATGTGTTTGTATATGTGTCGGTGTGTATGTGTGTGTTAATACTTCTGCATTTTGAATCTTTAATGTATTTAATTTACAGGTAAGTATTTTTATTGTCGTGCCCTCATATCCATGATCTGCGATTACCCGCATGTCTCGTTTCATATTGTGATGTGTGTTTATTATCATTATCCTTCTCTCTTTGTATCTGTCTCACTCTCTTACTCTCTCTCTATCGCTCTCTTTCTATCTCTCGTAAGCTATCTTCTTGAGCACATTTCAGCTGAATTTTTTTTAATACGTTACTCTGTTATTTAATTCCATATCATTTTCATGAATATAATGCTTTACACTGTACTATATATACTCAATACTTCCACTGACGTTCAGATTAATTATACCGCTTGCCGTATGTTACTCTCTTTACAATTATATACACTTGGAATTATGCATATATTAAATCACAACATACACGCTTTGTCGATACCGAGGAGATTATAGGGAATAAATTTCGATTCGATTAAAATTATCCGGATGCGTTAGTATTAAAGTAGTTTATAAT
>JAGXCT010035853.1:26179-76054 GCA_022495035.1 Philopotamus ludificatus | reverse complement strand
TATTTGTACTTTGTACTGATTTTTTTCGCGGCCCCCGCGAGGAATCCTGCGACCTGTTAAATATTGTATTTGCACTTTTATTCAGATATTAAATTAAAAAAGAAGCAGTGTTACGATAGTTAAATATTAACCAGTGTCGTGTTTTGGCACTGTGCGGAATATTAGTGTGAGAGACTTATTCCCTTTGCATCTTTAGAGTCTTTAGAATCTTTATAAAATCTTTAAATGGGTAAATGGCACTGTGGAATATTTCTGTTGTGTCATTTATCCATCGTAGACAAACAAATAAATAAATTAAGTCGTATTTGTATAAAAAATATTATATTTACATAAATTAAAATTTGTTATTTAAATCTATCTGATTTTTCTAAAATAATATTGTATTCGTAAATGTGTATATATGTATATGCATAGAATTTCATTCATTCCGGCCAAATAAACAATTTTAATTGCAACCATGTTGAATTATTCATTGTTGTGCACTTCTGGGATTTCGTCCACCATTCGGATATTACTTCCCGGGACGAAATAAAAAAAGAAATAAACGAAGAAGCCCCTTAGACATGATGTTAATTACGTCTTTATACTAACGAGATGTATTAATAGTTCCGTGTTTCGTAGCCCAACTTGCTACGGTCCCGGGTTGTAATTGTTGCTGAAATTGAAAATTTTACGCTGAAACTTTTCACGGAAAATACATTCGCAGCAATAACACTTTCTCCGTCGGCGGAGGGGCACGCGATCAAATAGTGGAGCGTTTTATATTTCGTGGAGGGGCGAAACAATTTAGGGGGCCGTTTCAATTTCTTAAACGCTTGTACAGTTAAAAACAATTTCGTAATTAAATTCTGATAGAATTGTTTCGTTTTAATTATAATGAAAACAATTTGGGCGGCGTAAAAAAATACGCCATTATTTTTTGGAAACGCAACCCTTGCTAAAAAAAAAATTATCTCTAAAATACTTTGAATATAAAAGCCAGGGGATTAATTTCGCCCTGGTTTACGATGGGGTTATTGCTGTTAGTTTATATCGCCGAGAAGTGACTGGGTCGTTTTATTGCCACGGCTTTACTATTTGTGTCCATAAGTCATTTTATCATCTTGGGCGACGATGCTTTTATTATATGGAAGACGATACTTGCCAAATATTAATAACTATAATATAACACAGATTTTATTAATATTTTTAACTGCGAAAATCTAGATTATTCAATTAAAATATTAAATATCATCAATAAAGAAATTTATTAAATTATTTAATAATATTAAATCAAAGAAATCGGTTGCTTTCTTAAAAATCAGATTATATATAACCCTTGTCCTTTATTGTCTGCAATTGGGAAAAAAGATAAAAACAACAATATTCGCTGCTGTTGCCAAGCGCGCGTTATTTTTTCTCGCTCGCATCCTGTACCATGTCAAGTGCGAGTGACACGTGCTGCATGAGCTCAGTCTGCGATCTTAATTTAAAATGCTTGAGTTTCTGAGAGACCCCCTTCGGACGACGCAGTTGTTTTAGAGCCGCCATGCCAGATGGCTTGATGTGAAGTAATTTTAAAATATTTTCGAGAAAACCGACGTTACATAACGGAACATATTTATTGATTTAATTAATTATAAATTAAAGTCTACTCTCCTATAGCACCAAAATAGGGACTTCGTTATAGAAAGTTGCCCTATAGAAGACTTGACACCAATACAAATATTTAGGCATAGGTTTTTTTTATTTATATTTTGCAAATTGAACGTAGTCAATCTAATTATCATTTTTAGTTTGTTTACATGGGCTTTTATATATTTTGTTGTCAACCAAAGGGAATTGACCTCTATTTCGAAGGGCAACGTATTACATATTTATAAAATATGTAATTTGACTGTGAATGTAGAACGTTTTGTAGAAAACGGCGCTTTAGAAAGGAGCACTATAGAAGGCACTCTCGCACTAGTCGCTAAAAAAATAATCTTTATCAGGGAGCATTATAGGAGGGTTGATTTAAGTATATATCTTGTTAGAAAAGTATTAAAACCTATTTATTAATCATAGCCTTAATTTCGTCTTAATGATAGAACTTAACAAGAATTCTAATTATATTATAAAATATATATTTACGTATTATATATGAAGACATGTGTTCAAACTACTTTATTTTCGGCTAAAACTAAGCATTTTTTGTCATCTTTTTTTTAAATCAACCACAAGGCCGTTTGATAAAATTAATATGTGTTATTATTATGGCTTATAGTGTTTAATATGGAATACTGGGTATGATATAAATTTAATTTATTTAAACTATCTCATCTACAAATAAAATTATTCATGCTCGCAAGGTTTATTTGGCTACTGAATTATAATTCTAATGTAAATGTGTATTCTAACCGCAAAATCTTATGTTAACATTTCAAACGAGCGCGAATATGAATAATGTATTAAATATGCTTTTTATTTATTTTTTCAGGTGAGCCACAATTAATTATTCGAGCGCCATTTGCGACAGAGGAGGCGAATGCCATCATTTACAGAGGTATTTTGGCAATCTTAGTTTTATCGAGGATTTGCATGGCCGGAACTCGGGCTGATATCAAAAGATCGGGCAAGAAACCGGACTCGAAATCCGTTACGGCTTACGAACGACAAACGGCAACGGATGGCCCCGCTACAAACGACAGGCCAATTTGGCCCAGGGCTTTCACCTTGTCTGCAGGGTGAGCAATTAGGATTCTCAATTAAGTTAAAAACATTTGTCCCTTCGCCGGGGTCCGCAAAGCACAACTTTGTTTTCAGCTGAAAATCTCCACGACCCGGGCAGGGGACCTCCGCACGCCAACACAAAGAGGAAAGTTCACAACCGTGAAAATACAAAAGTTTACAAATCACATTTGAATAACTATTGTGTTGTTGCGATTATGATATTCGGGTTGAGGTAGCGCGTGTATGTGTTTCGCACTACTTCAAGGGCCCCTCCTATCTGCCGCATGATTTATTGTAGCGAGATGGTTGTACAATAACCGGAAAGGATGTTCCATATCTTATTTTATGATACGTATTATTTTAATGGAAGATAGCGATATTTGAATAATTTTGATACATAAATATTAGAGTACTATGATACATATACCCTCAAAATCATATAATTATTTATATATAAAGTAAAACGGAAAGAAATGACATTTTACTGCAACAAAAAAAATATTTCTTAAAATACCACATAATATTACTCTGTTAAATAATTTTCATCATTGTTTATGATCTTCCTACATAACATAGACAGCTCTGGCGGTTTACTGTTAAAATATGAATCCAGGTGATCCAGTTTTCACCTGTTCAACATTTGCATTTTTTTTATCAAGATTCATATCGTTCCATTGATTTAAATAAATGATAGTCAGAAGGTGCTATATTAGGTGAATATGGTGGATGTGGTAGAAGTTCCATATCTAGTTCTCTGATTTTATCCTGGGTGATTTTTGCTGCATGAGGTCTTGCATTAATCATGCTGTAAAATTCTCATGTTGTTTTTAACAAGAACAGATCTTTTTTTTATTATATCCACTTTTAATCTTTCTAATTGAGCACAGTAAAACTCTGTCGTAACTGTCTGACTAAATTTTAATAATTCATAATGAATTATACCCGAAATATCCCACCAAACACATAACAAAACTTTTTTCAATGATAATGTTGGCCGAGGAGTAGGCACAGGTACCTGTTTTGGAGATAACCATTGTTTTTTTCTTCTGGCATTTAAGATACTTCCAGATGAGGAAGACGATTTCAGACCAGGTCACTCCGCTTGCCACCAAATTCTCTGGGATCTTAAATTTGTAGGGAAAGGATTGAACTTTAATCACAACTCCGGCGCGATTTTTTCAGACATGGCACGTCCTTTGACAAGGTTTTATTTTCCAATCTAATTTTAGCAGATATTCCACCCCTATATATTAAACTTATTCAAACATTTTTTGAAAATAGAAATTTCGAAGTAAAATTCCAATCAGAACTCTCTTCTTCCCGCCTAATTAGGGCAGGAGTTCCACAAGGCTCAACATTATCTCAACTGCTCTTTTATTCTCCAGCACAGCCACAGGCTAGTCTGTCGTAGTCTAAACATTAAAACAATAAATACCAATCTTCAAACATACATTAATAAAACTCAAGCAATCTATCTCACAAGAAAAAGCAGTAAAGCTACTCCTCAAAATATAATAATTAATGATACCCCTATACCATGGAGCTCCGAAGCGAATTTTCTCGGAGTGACTTTCAACCCAAAGGTAACATAAAAAATACATAACAAAAATATCCTTAAAAATATAAACTATAACAATGCTATCCATCGTCCGCTTATTGGAAAAAAAAGTTCCGTGTACTAAGACTTAAACTAAACTTAAACCAAAAATAACAAGACACTCCGAATCATTAATAACGCACCAAGGTTTATAAGAAATTCAGAAATCGAAACAGACCTCAACATAGTCACTCTTTCCGAACGAATAAAAAAATATGCAATCTATTTTTATAGATATTGTTTTTTTTAATAATGTTATGTTTAGTTTATATGTGTTTTGTTTAATTTCTGTATGTATCTTCGGAGAATCTATCAGTGTCGCAGTCCATATTTTCAAATTTTCATACTGAATCACTATACTGAGAAAAAGCTACAGCCATTTCTCTTGTTTCAAGTTTATCTAGTTATTTTAAATCCTTTGAATTTTTTCCCGTAACTTGTTCTATTTCGATTTTTAATTAATCCTTGATTTCTTAAGTTCTTTAACATTATTTTGTGGAAATTAAGTTACGTCTCAATCGTCAACTTCTAGATTAAGCTGCTTAGCTAATTAAAGAATAATTTTGGATATCTTTTCTTCATCATCATATTTTTTAAGATATTATTTATTTTATGAAAGATATGTAATTTTTGTTACTGCAAAAACTTGCTTGGGCAAAGTTATTCTTAAATAATTTACTTTGAAATTAGCAAAATTTGTAAATGTAGAATGACAATGGGATGCAAATAAAAGAAGTAGGATATAAAAATAATCGTTTATTAATTTATTAAACAGATATTAGTAGTTAATATGTAAATAAGATAACGTAATCGACTGCATGATTCTATTTGTGCCATATTTTGACATTTTGAAGCATATATTTTGACAAAAACAAATCACAACTTCTTTCCTCCTAACTAGTGTTTACCTATTATTTTGCCGGCGATGTTTTAATCTACGAATGATGTGTCCTAAGCAGTAAATTTTACATTCTTTTACGGTGTCTAGAAGCCCTTACTCCTTGTGAAGAAGTAAAAAGCCAAAGAGTTTTTTTAAATTTTTCAGTTACAGTATAAAAGCTTTCATTTTCGCAGGAAATTAATCATCGTAAAAGTAGTTTGATTAAAGTAACAAACCAAAACGTATAAAATATTAATAGGTCATGTCCATTTATCATTTGATCTCGCATATTAGTTTAATTAAAAAAAAATACTACGAATACAAAGTGAGCTTTATGGAGCTTTCAGTCAATTGTGTTGCCATTTGAAATATATTTTTGTAGTGAACGACGAAATTTTCCCTGTTTTGTTATTTTTTTTACTATGGTAATATTTTGATCCAACAACCAGTCCGGGATTGTTTGCTTTCGTCACCCGGCAGAGCGGCGATGCTAACGCTGTTCA
The DNA here is from genome assembly GCA_022495035.1 of Philopotamus ludificatus. Lineage (NCBI taxonomy): Eukaryota > Metazoa > Arthropoda > Insecta > Trichoptera > Philopotamidae > Philopotamus > Philopotamus ludificatus. The sequence goes on along the minus strand of JAGXCT010035853.1, from coordinate 70,383 downwards.
AACAATAATTATTATGCAAAAGGTCAAAGAGTTTCGTTTCAATGTTGCGCATGTGTATTTTTTTTTGACCCACGAAAGCCTGTTGACTTAACCCACTCTGCGGAAAATCATTAGAAATTACGAGCCAATGCGAAAATTTTAATTAACAAAAGTCCTATTCAATCAATTGTTTCCGTTTCCTTTCTGCAATGCAGCATCTCGTATTTAATTAAATTATTAATATTAGCATAAGATGTGGTGTGTTGTATAATACTATTTTACATATCCACACATCGAAACGCAACCACTCAAAAAGGGGAATACCTGTATTGCGTAAGTTTTAGAGGCCTATCCCGTCCCTCTTCCCGTTCGCCCCCGTTAGGGCTAAGTGAAGCTGGGGCTCGATGGAAATAGGATATGAGCACTTAGGGGGATGTGTGGAAGTGGGGCCCATCACAGGAGCGCGCAGGAAACGGCGCGACCCACTGATCCAATTTGTCACAAGCGCCACTTTCAAATGCCGCCATTTAGCCGGATCAGGACGTGTCCTACTAAATCGGCCGCCCTACCAAAATTAACCACTTCCTACTACAACCACCTCGCCGAAGGTACAAAGGTCCTCTGCGGTGGCGTAATGGATTTGTCCGTGGACTACCGCATTGTGGCATTTCGATCTCCGATCTTCTGCGCTGTGGACTGTGTTATGCGAATGGATGAGATCGGTTAATCAAAGGGATAGCTATCAGACACAGCTGACAGTAGGTAAAGCGGTTAAAAATGACATTTTTTTATTGCGACGAAATATTTATTGAACCCAAAACTTAACAATATTAATTTGTTTAATATATTACGTCGTTTTCTATGATTTTCCTTCAGATAATAGACAGTTGTTTTTATTTTCTTTCGTGAGATTGTGGCTGTTAAAATGACTACAAGTAATTTTGGACTTGTTCGTTATTTTTTATCTCGAAACATTAAACCTCTCTTGTAACTGGCTAACCATATTTTAGAAACTCGTAGTGAATTTTTCCTAAAACATCCCACTAAATACAAAGGAAAACCATTTTCAGTCAATGATAGCCCATGGGTAGACACAAGTACTTGATTCGATAAAACTCATTGTACATATCAAATGTAATCGTGACGTTTTAACTCAATGCAGCCGGTCTAAAACTGATCTCAAATTATCGCAAAAAATGACATTTCTTACCACTTCATTCCATATTTTTCGATATTTAACATTATTTTACTTTAAACAAATATATAAGATTTAAAACTATTCTGTTTTACGCTATAATTTAGCATTTTCCTATCAAAAAACTATGCAAAAGTATAAAATAAGATACATTTTTCCGCCTTTATTAAAAATTAAGCTAGTTTCGGTATATTTTTGTAATAATGAATCAAACGAAAGATCGCACTGCTAAAAATTATGAGTATTTGTGAACTGATGTTTTAAAGCATCCATTAATGTCGCAAAATGATTCTCAATCACAACGCGTGCTGGACGCGATTCGTGTGCCCATGAACGTCTAGGGTGCCGCATTGAAAGAGATTAGAATCGTGATTTCTTATATAATACTTATCTATTAGTTTAAATTATTTCAGTCAAGAGCTTCTTTATTCACTATTTAAGTCAGTTAGTTATGTTATCTTGTGGTCTTATCTTCGTACTACATTTCCGAATTATCAAAAAAATATGATCTGATAAAGACAATTTATCATTTTTTAAGTAAAATCTAAGGACGGCTACATAATATTTTAAGCTAATTATAAATAGCAAACTATATTTTGAATCTTTATCTATTCAAATAAGATGACCTGATATATTATTAAATAACTTTTGATAACAGTTAAATTCTTTTAAAAAATCTATTTTGTATTTATTTTTTATGCTCGACTTTATTATTGAAAACCAACTCTATAATTAGGTTATTTAATTTAATAAAAGTCAAGACGTTTGACTTTATATTTCGATCGAGTCCGTTTCAACGAAGTGAAATGAAGACTTTGGTCCAACGGTTTTCTGAGGCTTTTGATATCTGATATGCTAAAGAGCGTTCGCGTCGTCCTCACTGGTATCGTCTTATGGCAAAGAGATTATTTTTAAGTATAATAACGACGTGCAGGACGCCTACTTCTGCCTGCATAAGTAATACAATATTCTGTGATTTTAGATGAACTAGATTCTTCTTAAGAGTGTGCGACTGACAAGCAAAGCTCCAGTCGGGATTTATTTATACACAAGACTCTTGCAAAGAACACAGGATTGTTTCCTCTCCAGTCTAAGCTCGTCTTCTCTTTAATGATTTTGATTTTCGGACCCGCATAACGAATTTGAGAGTCCTACCATTTTGCCTTTGGGGCAATTTGGATTTTTAGTATCTTTGGAATGAGAGATTTTTGAAAATATGTATCTATAAATATTATTAAATTTGTATTTCGGTATTTACTCTAATTGTCTATAATTTAAACAAAGAAGTATCTATTAGTCAATCCATGCACATGACCAGACATTCGTATAAACTCCATTAACAAATTTCAGAAGCGATATTGATCTCTAACAATCTTCTTGAAGTTACTCTAAATTATTTTAATAAAATGTGCTAAATATCATGCAGCTCTAAAAGTGAACGTGAATGGTCCCAGGTTCTATGGAAGAACCACTGTAGTATTTAACAGCTATTTTCACCACTCAGTCCCTTTAACCATTCATAGATTAGGAGTTTGGTCATAAATGTGTGCTGTTTACTTTATGCCTAGTTATTGAGGATAATCTTTGTTATATCATTAGAATTGCTAAAAAAAATGTCTTAAGGCTCAAGATCAAGAGCATTATGATCTTCGACAGGACATTTCTTCCTGTCTTCTCTCAATTCCTATATATGATGAAAGTCCATTACCACATACAAAGGGATTCGATCTTGTTTTGCTCGTACCTTGACAGTCCAAATAAAACAGTGGAACACAAAGAATCCAAAATGTCATTCTTCATTTCAAACATCAATCATATAAAGATTTTATAGTTATAGCGGGAATGAGTCTCTCACACTAATATTCCCCCCAGTGTCAAATTACGACACTGGTTATTTTAATTATTATTTCAGTTATATTGTAATGTATATCATTAGTTGAATAATTATTTATTCAGCAAAGAATAGATGGCATTAAATTAATTAATTCTAAGATTCCAAACCCGACGAAAACCATGAATTCCCTGAATTCATACTACTTACATAGTTCTGTCGCTGTTAATAAACATTATCGAAATATTATGGACTTTACCTACAAGCCATAACACTGGTTTAATTTAATATCTCTTTTAGAACTTTGTCAAAAGGATATTTCTACAGAAAAGCATATTTTTATTACCGAAAGATTTATTCGCATAAAATAAATATAATGTTCTTTTAATTACGACAAATTTTATTAGAAACTGTAGAAAACAAATACACGACAGTGATAAAGATCATGTTATAGAAAGCTACCCGAAGTCCACTATTCAAACATTTTTGTATTCTCATATATTCTAAATGACCTTGTTTTATTTTTGGTTTGTAAAAATATTTACATTCACCTAAAAAATTAACGTTATAAAGAAAGCGGCGATCTAGAAGGAAGCACTATGAGAGGGACTTTAGAACATGCCGCTCTATAGCATGGCAAAAGGCTTTCATTGCCATTATATTTGGTCTAAATTAAAAAAGTTGAATTTTAAGCTAAACAATAATAAGTATAAAAAAGCATTAAAATATAAATTAGAAAAAAATATTATATGTTTAATATATAATCAATATTTATGATTATTGCGATATATGGTCGTAATAACAATTATTATAAATATTGACGAGAATGTTACGATTCTTTTAGTATATACGCATTAATCTACTAACTATATAAATTCAGAAAACAGTGTTTGATTTTTTAAACACACTGTAACAATCATGAAAACGACATGCCAAATTTTCAAAGGGCTTTCCATTGAAAAGCCTAACAAGCCTGTTATCGTTACATTACACGACTAGACGGCACTTTTTTCGCTGTTATCAGATTCCGAGTTTTATTCGGAAAGTTAATTACATAAATACTCATAAAAGTCTTTGGTTGTTTGGATTAGTTTCGGCAGTCGTTAGACTTTTGCTAACGATAGCATGGATTTAGACAATCCTTATATAATTAAACTAATAAAATATAATAGATTAATCTTGAAAAATTATGCAACTGTGTGTAGTAGATACTTTAACGATACTCTATGAAAGCTCTCTTGAGCTTTCATGAAATGTGTACGGTATGATACATCGACCGTGAAAAAGAATTGTTGTTCTCAATAATTTCGGAGAATTTCTGGAAGGGGTTGCGTGATGTTCCATATTTTTACGACTGCGAATATTCCATTGCGTCACATCGTATCCGGGAGAGATGGGGGTCGGGGGATGGGAATGTTTGCAAGGGTGCGGTGGGTCCGTGGGCTGATGAAATCTATATTGTGCCCGTCTCACACCATCGACAATTTTATTTCCACGTTTTGGAATATTGAAGAAAAGCCCAACTTTTTTCGGCGAGAGAGCACTTTCCAATATTAATTCATAAATGTGTGCCACGCCGCCGGTTTTCCAACAATTTACGATGGCCACATTGATAAATGATTAATCACCGACCCCAATTGAATGGCTCGGCCACATAATTCATGATTATCAATTTTTTCTCTCGCCAAAACGCTTTCGCAACTGTTTTATTTTACATTTTCGGATGAAACGTGGCGAAATGTTGTGACTGAATTGTGAACAGGTTCATAAATTCTATTAAATAATTGCACACTGTTCGACGTTTGGAATTTGCAATTAATATTCTGCCACACGATGTAAATGAAAACATGAAATTGAATCGAATTTATTTTATTAACACAACAAAGTCAACAAGCACAATAATAAAATTTTAAATTCAATACATTCTGAATTTATTTTACAGCGCAAATATTTTACGGAAAATACTTAAAATAATGCAACATTTTACGACCACACATCAAGCTTTCTATGTTTACCTATAGCTTTGACGTACGTATATATATATAATTAATTCAAATTAAATAACGATGGAATTTAAATTCCATTTCATAAATAAATTCTTGCATAATTGCATAAATATCCAGAGAAGAATAAGTGCATTCAGAACAATCGGCAAGAATTTAATTAATACGGAAGTATTTCCCATTGCATTTTCCGGATCCATCTTGATATTATATACATAATTCATATCGTAAGTTAATAAGAAAATGCGTCAGGTTTTAATTAGTCGAGCTTGCCTCGTAATATGAGAAAATTTATGGACGTATTTAAAGCTCGTTTTTTTTTTAATCAAGGGTCAATGCTTCGCAGAAATTGTTGTACTTTTATGTAAATCTCAATAATCAACAGTCCATTTTCTTATTAATTTGTCTGACAATTATTTACTCTGTACGAGTTTGGCAAAGTGTAAAGGCAAAGGACAATTATTAATTAGCAGAATTTTGGACCCTTTCGCTCAAAGCGGACTTTATTTGACAAATATATTTATTTAATACATAATATTGTACGAAATGTATATGCGGATATTTAATGTGACGTCATTTCTAATATATTTTTCATGTGTGGGACTTACTCGTATTTATATGACATGAGAAATTATGCATACATGATGTTTCAACTTTAACAGTAGAGAAAGGATATAGTTGTCACAGGGAATGTTAGCTATTAGTCAGCTTGATATTCATATAAACTTTTGTCGCAAAATAAATAATACTCTAATGCAGAGGAAAATACATTTTCATCATGTAGAGTTGAGTGAATCGTCACATAGGGAAATCTAATGGATGTGATAGTTTTTGAATGTACATTTTCATATAACTATACAAGAAAACGCGACATATTAAAAAATAACACAATATTTATAAAAAAAATGGTCAACAAATTAAATAAACCAGGAAATTGATTGGGATTAAAAAAATTAACAATGCTTCTGAAAACACTGAAGATATTTTTAAACCCTGAGAGGAGTAAAAGTATAATGTTTGTCAACAGTTTTATTTGTAACAAAGGCAATAGTTTACATTGGCGGCCATAATTATTTCTTTATCTTATTATTTTATTGACATGTTTCCAAATTATAAATCCAAGTAAAGATTTTATATTAAGTGAATAAAGAAAAAATTATAATCCGAAGGCGAAGTTTTGAATTTAATCTTTTTAATAATGCACAATAAACTTCGATTGTACAAATAGTTACAATTCAAGTTTTAATAATTTTTAATGAATTATGACCAAAATATCTCACCAAACTCTAAGAAGTATCTTTTTTAAGATTTATGATAGTCGAGGGGTTGAAACTGGTGCTTGATTTAAAGAAAGCCTTTTTTTATTTTTGGATTGTTGTACAGAATTCGTTTTTCATTACAAGAAAAGAATCCTTCTTAGAAACGGATCGGTCTCATACCTAGATAAGAGCGATGAAAGGTGCTAACTTTAGCCAACTTTTAGCTAAAGCTAGCAAAGTTGGGAAAAAATCCTTGTCTATTTTTTTGTAGTGATCGAAGTCTACGATTTAATTTAAAACAGCATCATCCAGTTTTAAAAATCTTTCCGATCTTAGATAATGGTTTAATTCTCTATCACCACTATAATATTTTTAAAATATCAAAAATAGGTCTTCCCAATCTCTGGCTTTAATATTCTTACTAAGGATAAAAAATATAAACTGTAGATTATAAACATAACGTGTTATATAGACTATTTTAATACGAAAATGTCACAAATACATTACCCGTGTTATACGCAGTCTAGGTGAGTTGAATAAAAAAATTGTTAAGTTATTATAAAGATAGCTGAGTTTATTATATGGTTTTAATCTATGGATTAAATAATAAAAAAATATTTTATCATTTATACATTCAAAAGAATAGCAAATATTTTATTCAACTGAATTTGAGTCAAAATATATTATGTGGAAATAAAAATTGCAATTATGTTAAAAAATACGAACATATCTCTAATATATAATATTTTTATTATTCAATCTGCAGAGGGAACTGAAACGCATTTGTCAAAAAATAGTTTTGTAATCTATGCTATTTTAAAAACATTGATTTAATCCGACAAAAATGCATCATTTTTAAATAAAAACTTACGATATAAATTATTATTTCTCTCTAGATGGCTACAACTTTCTTCCATTTTTCCAGTAATTCAAATTTACTATATACTTTATCACTTAACAATTAATTGTAATTTGATATAGAAAGATCGGGTCAATATGGTAGATAAATAATTGCATTCCAATCCAATGTCAATAATTTATTCTGAGTAATTAAGCTGCATTAGGTCTCGCACTATCGTGGTAAAAAAAAGTATTTTTGTACTTTGAATATTCTAGGTCTTACAGAACTATGCCGTTATTGCCTGGCCATATTTAAGAAAAGTATAAAGTCGAGTCGAGTGTTGTCGCGTGCCGGTATTAGTCGTGGTGGCGATGGCGGTTGGGCGCAATCGTAGTTTCGTAGATTCTACGGAGCTGGTGAGGAGCCAGGCCGCTATCCAGGCCAATTCGGTGACGTGTGTGCTACAGGAGGTGCCCATGCTTGCCGATCGGGCCGTGGTTAAAATACGAATTGGCCATAACCTCGTCTGATGTATTACAATCCGCGCGTGGCTCGATTCCCGGCTTTGGCTGGCGACCTGACCCGTATTCGAAGAGCCTAGATAACCTGGAGAACGTCTTCTACAGTCATGACATCATGACTGAGACGGAGGTGTCCTCCAGGTGGCAAAGACCAGCCCCAGGGTTCTAAGGCCACTGTTTAGTTTTAGTTTAGTTATAAAGAATAATTCCTCAATCTTATCATAGAGATAAAAGGTTTTGTTTGACCGTTAGGCTCAGTTTTGGCCTTACCAGTGTTAACTGACATTATATAACCCAATTTTCATTACAATATGTCGAAGAAATGTTGAATTTTCTTTATTGTAGTAATTCTTGACATATTGGAACCATCGAAGATTAGATTTTCTAACATAAATGATGCAGTATCCACACATCCTGTTTATGAATTTTGAGAATTATTTTTTATTTCTCTTTTTAGTTCTTGCACTCTAAATTCTAAGTTTTGGACTGTTTCTGCTCTGTGTAGAATTTATTTAGTCGATATTCCTTTAATATTAATCCGTAATATCTCATTTTCCATATTCTCTTCCTACTCGCGTCGAGGTTTATTTTATTATTTAATTAGAAACATGCGTTTTTGATATTTCTGAATTGTCAATATTTCCTTGTGAATATTATATTTTTTGTCGCAGTCGTTGTATTATTTTTTTGAGTATTTATATTTTTATTTCAAACTAGTTTTGTATTATTATATGCTATTCTATACGTGATTAATAATGATAAACGTTGATATATCTCTATTTATTATATATCTATATTTTTTGCTGAATTTATGTCCAGTGCAGAGGTATGAGTGGTATTTACAACCAACATCACATGTTGGTTGTAAATAGAGGTCCAATTTGCTATTATAATGCCAATAAAAATAAGTATATAAATTTTCTAACGTGCCAGATGTTTCAAGGGCGTAATAAAAATGATATATTTAATAGCACTTGACGAGGGGTGGAAACATTTTTTAAAAAAAATATATATTTTTGTCGAACGACATTAAGGCACCGGAGGTCCAAAGAGATTTATTAACTAAAATTGAGATAAATGCGCCGTATTAATAATAATATATTTTAATATTAATATAAACGTCTGCGAGATGTTTATTAAACGTTCGGTCAAGCATTGATAGCGGCGGCTGTTATCAATCAACGTCAAAATATCTAGAGGCGTCTCTGCTAAATTTTGATATATGATATTTTTTAAATAAAATAAAAGTTCATCATTTACATGAGAACGAAACACTTCGATGTGTATTAAAAGAACGACCGACGAGAAATGTGTTTCGGGTACAGGCCCGTTTCGGTCGTGTGGAAAAAAACCGAGGCATTTAAAGTTCCATTTTTCAACGAGAAAATTCTAGGCATGGAAAACTTCAGTGTAAAAAAAGCGTCTGAAACAAACACATTCGTTCTGTGGAGAAGATACGCAAGCTTGAAAGTTTTTTTTGTTCACTTATCCGTTTAGGTTCGTCCGATAAAAATAGAAGAAACGATTGCGAGATTTGGAAATGAATATTATATTAAAAAACAACACAATAATATAGAAATAAATATAAATAAATAAATCCTTTAAAACTATTTTAGTTTAGTATTTCATTTATTAAATTAATTATAATTTTAACATAAAAATACTAACAAAATAAACCTAATATGCATTATCAAAATTTAAATTTAATTTATCTATAATATTGTTATACAAAAACATTTATTATAATAAAATAATATTAATAATACAATTATTATACATTCGAGAATACTAATTAAGTTTACAACAATTTAAAGAGTATATGTTTATATGTATAATCGAAATATTAACAATAATAAATTCTATATAACGCGAAATATATAAAAAAATTACATTAACAATGATTTGTAAAGATATAAGAAAAAACATATTACGAAGATCTACTATTCTGTGATTCGGAATCTTGTAATATTTCACATTGGAATTCTCGACTGATTTCCAATATGGATTCTTCGCTCATTTCCAATTCTTCCTGCATTGAACGACTTTTATTAACATTTTCTATCACGAGATCAGGTAGTTTTATAATTTTTTCATTGCTTGAGTCAAAAAACGGCTTATCCCTGTAATAAACAATAATCAACATTAATTCTTCAACTATTTAATATTTAATATATTATTATATACTTTTTTAAACGTGGTTTTCGTATTTTTTTAATTTTTCTCAGGGGCTCATCATTAGTTTTGATGTCAAAATTGTACACAGAAGTGTCATTCGATGTGGAATTCGTTGAAATATTCAAAGGTCCGGTCTTATTATACATGCTCTCATCACTAGAATATATTATGAATATTAATATTGATAATACGTGATATTTTATTAAAAATATTTACCATTGACTGCTAAACGTTTCTTCTAAGAACCGTTTCTTAGAATCGTTTTTCGACTGATTTCCGGTGAAATTATGGAAACTCTCTATGCATAAACTGTCACTATCATCCGTATCCGAAGTCATGATTATAATATTATATAATTACTGTACAAAAAGATAATATTACACTGAGATGCTATCAAAACGACGTTTGAACAAACAATGGAATAATGACAAACAAATGTATTTATTTGAATTATTGTTGCATTTTCATAGCAACCATTTGTTTTTTTTTAATATACAATATACATTTAATATATAAATACTGGTTGTTGCAATTACTTTATTATATATAGGGTTTGTGTATATTTAAGAAAAAAAATTGATACATCCGGAAGCTATAATGTTGGGCGTTGTTTCTGCACCTCTTAAAGAAATACAGGAGTCATGTTTAAACGTTAACTGGAAAAGTTGTAGCCAGACGTAGTCACTAGAAAAAATATTGTACGACTAATAGAAGATCAATACGAAAAGATAATTCATATTTAACGTAGAAGGATATGAGAACTAGTCGAAGTGTTAGATGAACCTAGCATATAATATGACTCAGAAAACTGTTGCAGCAAAGAAGTTATATGTTTTACATTAAAAATAATAAACTAGAGTTAGATGATAAATTAGAGATCTAAACATATGTGTTTTATATGGTTGTTTTGGAAAAATTAACGATATAATTAAACATAGATATTTATATCTTAATATATATAATTATATCTTAATATAATAATATTTTAATCGCGGATTCTTATTACACTACGTTTTGTGTAAACTATGAGGTCCGAATGTATTAGGTAAAAAATACTATTATATAGAATCGGATTTATTCTAAAGTAATCTTTCATTAACCTCGCTAGGCTGTATAATTTTTTTAGTAAATAAAATAAAATATCTTTCGAAAACCCTGAAATAAATAGTCTATATGACATATAAGTAAACAAAAACTATTTCTTTTGACAATTAATCAGATATAATAGATTTATAAAAAATATATTGATAGTACAAAAGTAAATTGTTTCGTAAAGGCAACCAATTACCAACTTACTATTATATGTATTTCTCTATATTTATCTCTTGTTATGGGGCATGAATTTGTATACAGTGTTAACATAGTGAGATTGCTTATATTTTTAGGCTTTCCTCGTTTTCCAAGTAATTAAAGAACTTTAAATTTTGCGTTTTCTTTCTCATAGTGATTTTATAAATAAAACTGTGCATTATTTTTAAATTTCAACGGTCTTTTATTAACTGTTTAATATTGGTTTTCTTAAGGATTTGGCCAAGACAACATGTACACGCTTTGTTTAATATAAAATAAAATTCCTAATATCGAGTCGAGTGTTGTCGCGTGCCGGTATTAAACGTGGTGGCGATGGCGGTTGGGCACAATCGTAGTTTCGTAGATTCTACGGAGCTTGTGAGGAGCCAGGCCGCTATCCAGACCAATTCTGTGACGTGTGTGCTACAGGAGGTGCCCGTAGCACCCGATCAGACCGTGAATTAAATACGAATTGGCCATAACCTCGTCTAATTATTATTGTTACAATCCGCGCGTGACAGCTCGATTCCCAGGCTTTGGCTGGCGACCTGACCCTACCTGACCTATTCGAAGAGCCTAGATAACCTGGAGAACGTCTGTCCACAGTCATAACATCATGACTGAGACGGAGGTGTCCTCCAGGTGGCAAAGACCCGCCCCAGGGTTATAAGGCCACTGTTTAGTTTAGTTTTAGTTTAGTTAATATATGTATATTTTTAATTAGGATTTACTATCAGGTGGTTTTGGAATTTAATTTTTGTACTTTGACAAAAAGACGTTCTTGTAAATGTCGTGACCGTTCCAGTTCGATACCTTTTACTTCTTCTGGCAGTAGCATGGAGTTCATATGAAATTTTATTCTTTGCGCTTGAGCTGGTCGGGTGATTTTTGACCTCCTCGTTTAGGTTAAAGGTTTTGACGTCTAAAGTTTTATAGACCGAAACATATAACAATCAGAAGTTGCCAGATCTGTAAAATATGGTGGTGTGGCAGTATATCCCATCCAAGCTGTAAAAGCTTTTGGTGAGTTAACAAACTTATATGAGGTCTCGCATTATATTACCTTTTCTATTAATCAATTCTGACCTTTTCTGTTTAAATTAATCATTTAACTTGTCCAACTGATGACAGTACACTTCAGAATTAATCATTGTGTTGTCCGGTAGAAGCTTAAAAAATACGATTCCTTTGAAATCCCACCAAACAGATAGCATCACCTGTTTTGATGGATATCGGCTTTCGAAGTGGTTCATCGTTTTTACCCCATGATTTTTTGAATTTAACATTGTTGTAGACAACCTATTTCTTTATGTTTGTGAAGTAAATCACAGACGTCAACGCGACGACATATATTTCTTTCCGTAAAAACATGAGAAAACAAAGAACCCATATGTCAAGCTTTGAGATTAAACCTAGGCGTTTCAAATGATCATAAAAAGTCTAATTCGATTTTAATTTAATCTCTCAGTGATCTCACGAATTGTTATTAATATTGTTATTCACCGGTTTGCAACAATTAATGCATTTATTGTGTCTTCATCAGCTTCAACTGGCCTTCCAGAACGTGGTGCATCTTAAACGTCAAAATTTCTGGATCGAAATTTTGCAAACCAGTTTTGGCACTGGCGTTCTGTTCATACATCTGCTCTATACATATCGGATATTTTTTTTCTTGCTTGTACAGAATTTCTACTTTTTCGATAGTAAAAAGTAAAATATGCCGAAAATGCTGCTTTTCACTTTCCATATTTAAAAGGGTACCAATTAAAAATTACTGCGTGGAATCAATCTAACTTTTTCACAAGCAAGCCTTGCTATAACAGCTGTCAACATATATAATAATTATGCGTCTTAAGTGTAAAGTTGGCTGTGAAAAAATACAATTAAATCATCTGTTATGAAAAAACGAAATGACTTTCCGAACAACCCAATACAATAGTCTAATATTATTTTTTTATTATCTATATTTTGCATTTTATTTTCTAGATTATAATGTCAATATAAATTCAGTTTAAAATTTAATTTATAAATTATATATAACTTTATTATATTTGCTCTAATGCCCGTAAATTTTGTTATAAAATCCCACTTAATATTCAAAACTACATAAATAATTTTATAGCTTACTCGGCTAGTAAAATAGGGGGCCATTCTCTCGAATCTGCATATATCGAGCTGTCGGCACAAATACGATACGTTGTGAAAATTCCAAAAGTCAATATTCTGGAATAACGAACGAGGTACTTGAGACAACACTGATAATATTTAACCGCTCTGCGAGCAAGCATCAAGTCAGCATATAAAATTTGTTACAAGAGCGCCCTACACAAACAGGGACCCCTCGGTGGCCGATAGTAATTTGTCTGTATTTGCCGTGCGGCCCTGTATCGACTCGGTTGGCTTTGAAACAGTCTTGCCGATGTTATTGTTCTGGACCGATGAATCCCTAACATAAACTGCGCCATTGTCCCCAAATTAGTGATGCAGGATGGTCTTTGCCATTGTTTGTATAGAAAAGCTGGTCTAAATCAGAAATTAATAACATTAATTACACTATTCGAGCGTATTTATTATTTTGTAATGCGTAATGCTCATTATTTCCATTTATATCATGATTAAACCCGTTAATTCGATTGATTTTGAATAACACAAAGAGAGAATTGGAACAGCGCGGAGGACTGAATATATGATTGAAGTTAGCAACAATTTTGAATCACTTATACGCTAGATGGTGAACTTTATCAAAGACATATTATTAGAATAGCGATCCTATATATAGAACCATCATTATATAATTACAATTGTGATTGCATTCGAATTGGGCATATTGAATTTCAACATTCAAAGGATGATTCAATTAATTTTTTTTTCGTAAGAAAAATTGTGATTTTTCATTTATTTAATACCTTACTTAAATCTTCAAAGGTATTAAGAAAAATAGTATTGGTAAATAAAAGTATTTGAGTAATGATTTTTGCTTCTACCATGAGATTCACAGATCATTTAGATTATTGAGAAAATTCCGACGCTATAAATCTCGAAATCTTAGCAATATATTTTGTTTCCAACACAATCTGCAATAACTGGATATAAGATATATCTACGTCGAAATGTTTTTCTCATTTTTTCCCTGTTGGATCTGTCAAAATATAACTGCAAGTCGTCAGTTTTTCGGCCCCTCCTTTTGCAAAAGAAATAACATGAATAATTGCAACTGTCTTTGAACTATTTTTGTAATAATATATATGAAAAATGCGATTAACGTTAAAGTATGACATTGTGACATTTTTTTTTGAATTTAAAAGCTTTATTCTTTTTATTAATGATTGATTCATGAGATGAGACTTTTCCAAGATGTTCTTGGTTATTTTAGTTTCACATAGAAAAGATATCCTAGAGCTCAGAAGAGACTGCATGCATCATAGAAATATATATTTTTTATAATCGTTACGATTAAATCATAAAACTTAGAGATTGTTTATTTCACATCAAAACCAGAACCATTGAATAACCAAGGATTAAAACAATTTAGCTTTTTTAATTAAATTAAAATGAACGTATAGAATGATGTGAAGCATTTTCAGACAGTAATAAATGAAATGATTATTAATTTTTGTACTTCTTCTCTATTTGGATTGTTAACAATAGTTTTACGACAATTAAGCGCCGACATCTCCGCCCCAACAATTCTGTACAAAGACGACTGCATCCACGATAATAAATAGCGTCATATTAATCTCAGAAAATATTTTTTTTAATATATTTTATACAGACCCAATGCCTAGAATTATACATAAATCATTAATTTATTATTTTGTAAGAGGCGCAAATGTCGGCGCCGAATTGTCCTACGCCAAATTGTTACATAACCGTTGACTAGTCAATTCATCTAATGCAAGTTTGTTTAAATATATCATCCAAAGATGAATCATGATTTTTTGTTTGTTTATATAAACATACAATCAACCCTTCTATAGCGCTCCCTGCTATAAAACGGCATGTGCGGTAGTCCCGCCTATTGTGCTTACTTCTAGATGCCTGTATTTTACAAAACGCTATTTTTTCTAACGTTTAATTACAAATGTAGTGCAATTTCCCGCCAAATAAAGTACATTGTCCTAACCCGGACTATTCAGTAAGAGCGACAGAACTTTAACAAGTAGTACAAATGAATAATACAACTGTAATGGGGAGCCTTTGGAAAACCAAAGCATATATTTAAATCAAATTAAAATCAAAGGTATTCAGCCAATGTCTAATTGACCTACGGCGCCAAACATGGGCATATACAGCAGGATTAGTCCACAAGTTTATTGGAACTCAGAGGGCGATGGAGTTAGCAATGTTAGGTATATCCAGTAGCGGATCGTAAGTGAAATTGGGTATGATATATAATAACAGTATATTTCGCTCATATTTTATATAAAATATGAAAAAGCAAGGTAAAATACTAAATAATATTAACAATAATAAAATAAATGACAAACGCCATGTGGCTCAGAGAAGCTGTGAGTCAGTTTGACTGCACCAAGTCGCAATGCAACACGACGCTAAGTTGCAAGACCTCCCCCGCACTCCTCTACCGGCTCGCATCCATTCAATACACGACGCATGCAGCGCTGATAAGTAGGCAGCGCTCTTGCGCTACACCGCGGAGTAATACTGCCCGCGTAGGTAGCGACTAGATTAATAAATACAAATTACATTTATATTTTCATATACATAATCAATAAACACATATATTAATATATTATTATATAAAAGTATAATTTTCCTCAATTTGTTTGGGGGTGCTGCGGCTCCACAGTGCGTAATCGTATCCGCAATGACTAGAAACTAAAATGACTGACATTGCCACAAAAATTTCTCGCTGAAGTGGCGGTGAGCTGGTCATGCAGATCACAGGGAAGAGGGCTCTGAAAGATCATGTACTAGGCCAAATAAATGTGGGTCATCCCTAGACGAGGGGGATGTGGGGACCATCTGGAAGAATAAAGCCTAACACCGGACTAGATTAAACCAATTAGAGAGGCGTTCATTCAGCAGTGGGATACAAAGACTGACCCTGATGAAAGCATGGAACAAGTACACTTTTTGGGGTTATGTCAAAGGCTTTTAACATACCTTGTCTACTGCATTCGCAAAACTTTTTTATTTATTTATTAATTTATTAATTTACATAACGACAATGCGTGATTGGCATTACAGAATAACCCAGGTCGCCAATCACGCATAAAAACATAATTGTAACCTGAAAAAAAACCATATATAAATATAAAGAAAAGAGAAGAATTATAAAATCTTATAAAAAATATCAACGAAACGGTGATATTTAATATCAAATATATCTCATTATATTACATATGGAGCAGAGTTATAGCTCTGGTTACTGGAGAGTTTCTGAGAGCATCTGTCCTCACATTTGGCGGAAGTAAAACCACATGCGAACGAGCTCGATGGTAGTGAGGTTTATATTGAGTAAAATCAGATAGTGACTTTTAAAGTCATTTTATATTTTAGTTACGCATTTAAATAATTAGATAACTCTTAATAGGCATATTCATTTATATAACATAATTGAAATAAACAAGGAAAAGATTATAAGATCTTGATTGATGGAGTGGTCGTTCAAAAACATAAAATCACTGATTATTCGGTCTCAGTTGAAGTTGAGCCGGCTCGAATTTAAACTTTAAAGTTACAATAGACTATCAAATAATTGGTCCAGAGCATTTACGGCGGTTCGGAATATAGTTCGGGCACAGCACTAAATCGCAGCCGGCCGAAAAAGTTGTGGGGGACACTTGAGCACGCCGGCCCCCGAGAGTTAATCACGAGATTTGGGCTTAAAGAGTTGAGTGCGGACCTCTCTCCTCCGCGGCAAGTACACTTTCAGTCAACTTTTACGGTCACATAAGCCTCGGCAAAAGTTCGATTGTCTCTCCCGAGGCCGGGGGATGAAGAGCTGGACATAAATCCGGGATGCCCCGGCGACGGGGGCGTGTATCAAAATCGCAAACGGGGGGGATGCCCGCAATCGGTCCGCGTTATTCTTATCTTTGATAATAAACCGACAGGGGGCGATACTCGGGGGGCGTCCTCCTCGCAGACACTAAATATTTTAACGCCCTGCAGGTACGTTTCGCGGAGGGAGGGTCGTAAAGTTTACGTTGCTCGTTTATTAAAATTTTTCAGTTTACACCCGTTTGATTTGGCTGTAATGACGATGTTACCAATGGTAATCTGTGGTCGTTACCAACGCACCGCATATACGGCAGATCGCTTTATTGAGTTCTCTGCTATAAAGAACCGACGCTTAACGCCGTTGTACATGAACGTTGTGTACTGCAAGGTAATGATCGAAATAACTGTCCGAGGTACACAGCAAATAACAATATTCGTTTAAGTGCTTTTCAACATTGGACCTAT
The DNA here is from genome assembly GCA_022495035.1 of Philopotamus ludificatus. Taxonomy (NCBI): domain Eukaryota; kingdom Metazoa; phylum Arthropoda; class Insecta; order Trichoptera; family Philopotamidae; genus Philopotamus; species Philopotamus ludificatus. The sequence continues at coordinate 52,860 of JAGXCT010035853.1, read as the reverse complement.
TTTCAAACGTTAGTAGATCAGAAAGAGTAATAATAATTTTAATTTATTTTTACTACGGATAGATGGCATTTCAATTATTTCCAAAGCGTCCACTAATCATATAAATGTTGAAATAATGTTCATTTGATTATCTTGCATTAATTTAGCTTCTAAAACTTGTTTACCCATTTGTAGATAAGCTTTTGTTCTAATCTGTACCGTGCATATCCATTCACCATCCAAGTACATTTTTTTCAGCTAAATATGTTATAACAAGCCTAAAGAGAATTTATTTGGTCAACCTCTTCTGATATGTTCTGGGTTGTGGCAATGCTTCCATCCGAACGAAAGTCCTCGTTGTCACTACAGTCCAGGTCCTACATGAGGAACTAGCTTGTAAGGAAGGAGCATAGAGAAGGCTAATTGTTGAAGGCACTATCCCACCATTTGTTTCGGGATGAGTAAGGAGCCGTGTCAACCTAGCCCAAAATAATTTTATCTCAAAGCCCTTATTTGTAACATAGATAATAAAAGGTATTTTATTTCAGTCCTTACTACTAATATATATCTCTTAAGTAGTGATGATAAACTAATAGATCTCATTACTAGGGATATGAGATTTTCCCCCTTCCCCGTGTGATTCATTTAAATAATGTGATTATACTATCAATAGTACTACATTCAACCTTCCTATACTGCCGAGATAGAGACCATACTATAGAAAACCGCCCTATAGAAGACTAGGCAACCATACAAAGTTTGGAGCTAGGTTTTTGTATCTTCTAAATTGAACGAAATCCAATTTAGAACAACAATTTAATTTTTACATTCTAAATAACTTATCTAGTTTGTCAGCTAACCAAAGTAGCATTCAACTTTATTTCGTGGAACATTGCGCTATATATTATTTAGCGTTTTAGGTTTATCTGGGAATGAGTACTATAAAAGGAACTGCCGCACTTGCCGCTCTAGAGTAGTTCCACGATTCTCCAGAATAAAGGTATTTTGACGGATATTTGTTCTGACATTGTTCATACGCGTATAGAGGCTTTCTCCAAATCCAATCCAATGAATAACTCCCTGTATAGAGGCCATACCTAGAGGCTGATCGAGAAAACGATGGCTCGAATACGCATTGAAAGGTTTCGAGACACCTAAAGTTAGGGACTGAAAGATCACCGTTCACAACAGGCACTAGTGAGAGTTTTCATGTCATCGTAGAAAATATTCGTGAGAAGATATTGCCAATCAATTATCATAATCAGCTCTCTGTAATGATTCAGCCCAAAATAAATTATTATGCCGACGATTCCGCCTCAACAATCGTGAAAGCGACATCTGCACCTCCGATTTGTTCACTAGTGCAATGTTTAACTTCTAGTTTTAAGCGATCATTGAATTTCTCACTAAATAATAAAAAAAAGTCAAGCAGTAATTCTAGATTTAAAAGAACAAAAAGACTACTGGTCGATTATCGCTTGATATAATGTGTCACTAAAACCTGGATAACCCAGAGAACCTTCACAGGGTTGAGATGGACATGTCTCTACTGAAGATCGCACAATGTCCTTCACGCGATAAAGACTCACATTAGAGTTAGAAATCCACCTAAAAAAATAAAAATAAAGCAATCAAACTTATTTAATAATTATGAAAATCTAAAAGCTCTCGGATAGAGATTATTGCACGATTTTGCACACTGCCTTTCCGGTGAAGGTACACTTTCCAGAAATTGATTAGCCTACCTTTTAATTAAGGCCAAAATTAATAAATACATATTTGATAAAACAGATAATAAAGCTTCATGCAGACTTTGTGTGTTGCAGTTACGTTTTTAATATTTCCTCCGTGTATTTTACAGCATCTCGCCGATGAGAGGCGTACGTGCGATGCGAATTTGCACAACTTTCAACACGTGTAGTGCCATAAAATTGGTAGTCAAATACAAAGTGTTGGTATCTGTTTGCAATTTCGCGACATATAAATTATCGGCACTCCCAGCCGGTATATTAGCCGGAATAGAGCTATAAACGTGAGGAGCGAGAGGACTTCCTGTCCTTAGCTCGGCTGCACTTTTTCGTTTCTAATGGACTTTGTTGGGGCAACTTCTTCGCTCGCACATAGCCGATACGTGCCCGGCAACTTTCATAACAAAGCCACCGTACCATTGCCAACTTTTAAAAGCTCCGCCTTCAATCCCGGTGCATTCCGAGTCCGGCTGCGAAATGCGACAAAGTTGGCCGGAGGTGTTGTGTGATTTCAGTGCAGGGAATATTTTTGACGCGGATGAAATTCAATTTGGCGATACAATTCATGAGGAGATGGCGAGGAGAAAAAAACAGACGAAGACCATCCAATGGGATTGCTTGAAGTATTCGCAGTTTGCTTTATCAATGGAATCTTATTGGAGCTGAATAAACTTCTCGCGACATAGTCGATACCAGACTTTTATGAGAAGAATTATTTTAATGTTAAATAAAATATGACGGCTTTACTCAAAAAATGTTTATTGTCCAACCTTTAAATTATCTACAATAATGCATGTAATATTAGGTTGAGTCGTAAATAACTTCCAATTCAGGTAGACAGTTTCTATCGGTTGGATTTAATCGCAGTGAGTCACCTGACAAGGGGATTTTTGGTTCTCATAGAATTTGTTGAATGGAAAAACTTTCATTAACGGTGAGTAAGTCAATCAGACCCTCAATACAGTCCAAATCCACCAAATTTGATGAGGGGGGGGGGGTCGATATTTTCCCAATAAGATGGGAGAACGTTATATTTTACAGAAGTAAAAACATAGTAGATTAATATAATTTTGAATTTTTTTTAAAACAAAATTAAAGTATGACAAAATTGAAAGTTATTTATGACTCAACCTAATACAACATTCTCTCAATCTTTTAGAAATAATTATTCATAGAAGAACGAAAAAAAATAAGAGAGTAAGAGGAGGAGGAAGAGGAAGGATAGATGGCGATTAGGATTAACTAATAAATTGATCTTTAACTTTTGATACATTGATTGTACATATAATGATAGTGGCTATAGATAAATTCCTAGATTAATTAACAAAGTAAAATATGAAAACCAAAAGCTTAAATAGCAAGTCTCTGACGCAGCTTAACATATTCGAAGTCAAAGTGTCAACTCTATCTAGACTAGATAATTTAATAAAACAGTATTTTTCATACATTAAAAAGTATCTAAGAATATATCACTAAAATATGAAAGCACTGAGACCATTTTTTTATATTTTTTTATTACGCAGTGAACCCTTAGGCTATTAAAGTGAAATACAAGTAAATGTTAAATGCTTTCAGGTTCTTATGTTAAAATTATTTGTTTCAATGACAAAGTAGGTCAATATAAAAATTATGTTTAACCTTGAGAAACAGATAAAACATTTAAAACTAATGTATTTTTTTTTAAATATATTCTTAGCATGAAAGCAATAATTCTTACAACATGTGATGATATTAGAAAAGGTATCTCGTATCCTAATAATTTGATTGATCTCTAAATCGTGTGTGGAATATAATGTCTATGTCTGTTAGTGTTCTTATACGTATGTTGTAGTAACAATGTATTCTTTTAAAAGAAGAGCTTGACGTAAAAATATAAATGTATTTTGGCGTACAATATTCACAAGATTCCTTAGATATAATATTTTTAGCAATTTAAAATAAAATGTTGGTGATTAGGATACAATTTAGAAGAACATATATTCGATTGTATGTTAATATCGATTTTAATTGTTCTTAGAAATTAGTTTTTTGCTATTTTGACACAACCCAAATGTCAAAATCCCGTCAGAAATACCTCTTTACTAAAAAAAAAGTATTGAAAAGGATGGACGTTCTTAGGATTTTAAAGCTTTATATTTTAAATATTAATCAAAAATCCCCTTTAGTAGATATGACTTTTTAGACTAATCTGGTTTTTTTGTATGTAAAGCCTCTTCCATAAACATTTTGAGGTTTAGAGGAAAAATACTCGTTAAGACTATTTTTAACGTCATCATATGTATTATCGATTTTCTATTTAAATAATGTTGCATCGATCTGAAAAGATAATAGTTACATAAGAGATATCTAGAAAATATGCAAGATGACGAATTGACTTCTATCTGAGGTCGGTTATTTTTTCACTTGTAATTTCACCTCAAAAACAGGGAGGGTCGTGTTTTTTTTATTTTTGCCTCTAAACGGATCACTTGTTCACAATAAGAATTATTATTTGGCTAAGTCTAAGTGCCTCAAAATAAATTATACCCTTGAAGTCCCACACTGAAGATGGAATATTTCTTTCTGAGGCCGGACTTAGGGGTTGAAATTGCCACTTGACTCTTTTATAGTCAGTTTGTATAAAGTAGTAACTTTTCATTTCTAGTTATCAAGTCTTTTAACTGGTGTTATGAATTCTAAAAGATACTTAAATGCATTTATTCGATAGCCTAGATTATTTTTATTTATCTCATGTAATATCTATTTTCTCTGCTCCTATACAATGTTTTTTAAATAATTGCCAAGCTTAATCTTTCTAACAAATTATTCGCTTAGTCTAAATTGATTCAATTTGAATTGGGTTCTTAAATTTGCATTTTACTAATCACATTTCAATCTTGCTAAGCATGGGTACCACAAAACATGACTTTAAGGACAACAGTCGAAGCACAATTAATCCCCGAAAATGATCAAAGAAAAACGCTTATTCTTTTAAATATTCCTGATAATATTTCGGAGGAAATGTGATTTTATATATTCTATTAGCCCCTATGAATTTAATAGTCATTACTTGCTTGATACTGCGTTGAGTTCATAAATAATATTGGAAAAAAAATCTGGAAATACAAAAATATGTTTTTTTCTCCTGCAATTTGTTAATTACATCCTAAACTGTTGCAACAAAAACGTTTATCATAAATTACCAAGTACTTCTAACAAAAAATTCTGCAATTCTGCATTTTACTATAAAGCCAAGTATATTTTGGCACAGTCTAAGATTTTCCAGCGCGACGATATGACCAGTTTTATCCTGAATCATGCTAATTCGAGCATGCATTAGTTTCAGATAAGCGCGCCTCGTAATTTTTTTCCCATCGCCGCTCATCCCGGCAGTTTCCAGGATTGCCGCCTGTTCCGTCTGGCAGCGTAAGTGCTTTTATCTAAATATGGAGTCATTTCTCCCGCGGGATAATGTGTGAGGAGCCCACGTGAAATATGTGGAGGAAGAAGCTCTGGCACGTGGCAAATGACACGAAAAGAATCACGTCACGGTTAATGACGTACGAAAATGGCGGAGTGCGCGAGACATGCGACTCGGCAAGCACTGCCAAATTATTTGGCACGCCGAGGCTTTCATTCGACTTCCTGACGAATGCCGAGAAGGGTCTTTAGAAAAGTAAAAGTGTAATAATATTTATAGACGATTTGACTATCCCTGCTTAGATAAATATACGTGATTAAACAACGATTATATATTACACATATATAAGAGCTGAAAACGTGTCACGCTCTACTATTCATATATGAATGAGAAATCCTTCACTCGAGTATGTCTTCATATTGACATACCTAACAATAGTAAAACCATTTTCTGGATTTGCTAAATTGACAAATTGACATTTGATATGATATTATATGCTTTAATACATAATAAATGTGATATAAATAGATAAATATTATTTATTTTAGTTATTTAATAAATATTAGGTGGCCCGAAAAGTAATCCAAAACAGAATACTAATCAATAAAATATTTATCATCATTTACTAATGCTTTTTGCCAGTTTTTCGATTTCCTTTCTAAAAAAAGTCCTTTGATTATTCATTGGAAAACTTTTCCAAGTGCGTTTTCACTTCTCCAACATTATTATTTTTTTACCTCTTAATGTATGCCCCAACGATCTTAAAATATGGTAATCCGAAGACGCGACATCCGGTGAATAGGGTGGATTAGTCAAAAGATCCAATCTAAGCTTCCTTATTTTTTTCTGTGTTACTTGCGTTATTGTGTTTAAGGATCCTTTTTTGTTATTGACCAAAACAGATCGTTTTTTTATGAGCTCTTGTTTTATTTGCTCGAATTGTTCATAAGAAACTGTCGCTGTAATGGTCTGACAAAGGTTCAAGCAATTCATAGTGTATAATATCAAAAAAATCCCACCCCACACAAACAAGGACCTTATTTATTGTTTGTGATGCTCGAGGGGTCGAAACAGATACTTTTTGGGAAGAAAACCATTGTTTTTTTCGTACAGGATTATTGTATAGCACCCACTTTTCATCTCCAGTTATAATTCACCGCAAAAAGTATTCGGCTTCATACCGAGGCAAAAGAGACGCGCAGAAGGTACGCCGTTGATCAAGCGCCGTCTCCGTCAATTCACAAGGAACCCAAATCCTTGCCCGTACAATTTTACTATGCGACGAAGATGATTTTGAACTGAGAATCAAGAACAGCCTATTATCAATAATAATTTCTCAATTGTTTGATGAGAACCTGAATCCACCATCGCCTTCAGGATATCATCGAGTTTTTATGGTCGTCTTTTTCGTGCGTTATTTTTGCGCCTTTTGTTTCCAACTTAAAACCTTTTTAAACAACAGATGACATTGGTTAGTTTCAGAATTTGCCCCAAAGTATTAGTATTTTTTTTCACTGATTCATTTGTCTTCATTCCTTGATCGAAAATTGGATATAATGGTGTAAACAGGCTACTTCTATTGTTGGCCTTGACATCTTTCCCCCTTTGTAGAAATAAAAAAAATTAACGAAAAATAAAATTAACAACCATAGCTTTAACGTGATAACAGAACTTACGTATTTACGGGACCGTATCTCGACACAAACTAACTCTGAATAAGCTTATTGAAAAAAAATTGATTACTTTTCGTTCCCCTAATATTATTAATAAATCGATTCTATAGCCGATGCGAGCTTGAGATAATTATATCGATACGAAGCAAAATTGCTTTTTTATTCATCTGAACTCAAACAAACTCATCTAAAACTAGGTTATTGGACTTCTATGTATTGCATTGTACAATCTTACGAGTAAATCGAAACAATTGTCAGAGCAAAATTATAAAACTAAATTTATAGAACGACCCTCGTGCAATACAAATCTTCAGCCCATTTTCAATTTGACTCGTCAGACGACAAATTTGCGAACCACCCTGAATATTTCACGCTCGATCGATGCGAAGATTTCTTCACGCCCGGCATTGAAATCAAAGTGCACGGAGATTTTTTTTCTTCAAGTCGTTAAATAAATAAGTGTTAGTTACGAGTGGGTTTCGAAAACACGGACTTTTATGCGTTACGAGGGTTTGAATTATTCAGGCGGTCTCCTGTGGGAACATACGTTGCTGAAGTTTCCTCGGCTGAAAGATTCCCTCCGCATTCCCGTGCCCCGCCTAGACGAATATTGAAATGAGTGTCCCCCGAGTTATCATGAACCGGATATATATTTTTTGATGAATATAAAGGTGGAAATAAATTGGCGTGACCGGAACTTGACATTTTTTTGTTATTGGGGCGTGGCGTCTTGAATAGATGGGGAGATATAAAAAAAGTTTTTCTATTATTTACAGGTACAATGTTTGAATCTGTCAGTATCTGGCGAAAGATATTTTATCATTATTTTATCAAAATATTTATAAACTAAAGATTACTCTGTTAATAAATAAAGTACTGAAAACTTGCTGAATAAAAATATGTATAGCTTAACACTGCAAATTTTCAGCGAGAAGCTAATTGATTAAGAATATGGATTAATTCTGCATTTCGTTTATTGGACGAGTCGAATTGTCTCAAATGTTGTTGTTGTGTTGATATACATGTCACTGACGTATCTTGACTTTGCTAGCTGTATTGGGTGAATGCTTTATTATTAGATGTCTAATAATGTCTATGCTTTAGTGTGCTTGGAGATTTAAATTAATTATTTAAAAAATAACATCACTGTAATGTTTTAGCCTCCGTATTCGATAAAAATTGTATCCTGCTATTTTTCATTATTAAATAATATAAATCAAATATAAATAAAAATAAAAAGACGTTTTCTTAGAATTGAACGTTAGAAGTTAACTATGACATGATATCGATGAAGAGATGTTCCAAGAAACTATTCCATAAAATAAAAAATAAATGGACGACGTTTTGTCAGCAAATTAATTGCCAATTAATTTCAATGAAGGAAATACGAGAAAATAGTTTAAAATAATACTGAAAATGACGTTACAGCAGTTTATCAAATATTGCAAATAGCGTAGGCAAAAATATTTAATGCACTTTATGAAAACTACGTTAAATTAATAATTAAAAAAATACTTTTGACAAATACATTGGAAAATACGGAAAATTATTTTGCATATTGTCATATTGGTTTTGTTAATTTTTGTCTACTTTATTTAATTATTTTAAACATTTGTTTTAGTTATCTTTTGAAATAATGTATTAATTTTTGTAATAAGATCATAATCATTTTATTATAAAATAAGATTTATCATTTTACATAGTAATTTCATTAAAAATTAAAAAAGCCTTTTCCATTGTATTATTCAGCTTTTTGACATGTGACAAATAAAAATTCGATAAAAAAAATTTAAAGGCTAAAGATGGACTGAGTCTTTTACTTTAATATTCCCTCAGTGTCAAACCAAGCCACTGGTTACTTTTAGTATTAATTCAGTTGAATTAAAATTTATTTCCTTGTTTCTGGTCAGTATTATAAAGAATTCCTTCTATACAAAGTATTCGTCGCACACTTATCCTAATACTAACTTATCTCAGTTGCGGTTAACTTACATTATCGAAATAATATGCACATTACCTACAAGCCATAACATTTTTGATGCATCCTTTAGTAAATATTTGCCTTTTCTATTTTTTTAAATATCTAATATATTTTTCAGATGCTATTTTAGTTTTCCGTATTCTGCAATGAAGGCAGTAAATCCAATTTTATTTGCTTTATCCAACAACGTCGACTGTCTACCTCCGCATCTCTTATATTACCTCGATTTCTGAGATTTTTATTTTTCTACTAGTTTTCTTGTTACGTAAAAGATCTCGCGGTTTAATATTTTGGTTTATCATTACTTAAAAATCATCCATCACATAAGAATATATTTTTTTAACGCCTGTATATCTAAATTTAACTACAAGCTCAGAGTTTTTTATTTGAATATAATATATTAGATCGATCCAGCGATATTTAAATTGGTACAAGGATAGAATTGTTATTTTGCGAACACCCGTGGACGCACATGTGATGTAAATTGTTTCGGCAATTTGTTACTGTATCATTTTCCACCGATGTTGGTGGAGCTTTTGACTAATGCCACAAAAGACATTTGTTTGGACTGTGTCATTTATCACGAGTCGAAAAGTTGAAGGAAAGCTAACTTTGCTGACACATTTTTGGCACTGTCGTAATGTGATTTCTGTGTACTGAACAATTTCTCTTCATCCGCCAAAAAGTGAGAAAGTGTTTCTTTGGGCATTCATAGTTATGCTCTGACCTACATTTTACTCTCTGAACTAATGTTTCGAACACGGCGATATATTTTATGATTTTTTTCATACGAAAATCTACGGATAAATTAAATTTATACATGTAAAGAGTAAACAAATTCCGTACATATTACGTAGTATATCATTCAGATTTTCCGTGCGATCATCACTCCCAAAAATTGGACGCGCAATTTTTCTGGCAAAAGGTTTTTTTTCTTTTATTTTCTCCTCACGCAAATATATACATAGAATAAAATAAACTTTGTATTTATTCGGATTGCTTTCGGTTCTCATGTTTTAACCCGCCCTCTCCAACAGGATCACATACGTACACGGGGCCATCCTTGTTTGTTCACGTTCCCATAAATTTTCGTTTTTGTCTAATGGATTACATCCAACGTGCATCTTTTCGTATCTCCGAAATGTAATGTCTGAGATTTTTCCGTACATGTTTTTCCGTACACGTTTTCGGCTATCCCCTGTATGTTTCGTACATGTTTATGAACCATGTAATAGGTACATGGAAAATGTTTCATGTCGTTATTGCTGAAAGACTAATAGAACATGTTCGATTTGTTTATTTAGAATCAGGAAGTATTAAGAAATGTATTATTTATTAAAAAATAATTATACATTATATTTAATATATTTTTCGTATTTAAGAAATAAACCTAAATAACTGTTTATTTTTTCGAAATAAAATTCTTTATATATTTAATTTTACTATTTAAGTATGGATTAATGGTATGACAAAACAATTCCACAGGGCCACTCACGCATAAAAAGATTTTAAACGTTTTGGGATCTCCCAGACTTCTGATTCTCTCCTGACTTGTGTCATAAAAAAATCCCAGAATTTATAGATTTTGTTAAAAGGTTTATCTATCAATATCTTAGTATTAATTTTACTTATATTATTATTATGGTTTGTTATTTGTCAGCCATGACATTAGTTGCTGTCGAAAAAGCCTAGCATTTAAAAGATTCGATTTTAGGATTAGATTTTGAAGGATGGGCTAAGACTAATGTATTTTTTTAATAATAAAAACCAAATAATGTGTTTTGATTATTAAAATCATTTCATTCATTAATATTATCTGCAAAAATCTATAAATTCTGGTAATTTTTTATGACACTTCTTTAGAATCTTTATCGAACCTTTATTTTAGGGATAGTCATCCTCACAGGATATCGAAAATAAACGCGTCTCTCAGGGACCCAAGAATTTTGAGTCAAATTATTGGTGAATTCTTCTTCGATACCTTGACATTTAAAAAAAATGATTTTTCTAAGAATAGAAATAGTTACCATGATTATGCTTAATAATTTGATATTATATTTTGGATTTTTTAATTAATCAATATGACGCGTAAATGACTCAGCACTTGCCGCACTTTTCAATCGCACGGTTTCACGCGCACTTGACACATAGTACCGGATGCGAGTGAGAAAAAACATCGCGCGCATTACAACAGCAACTCATATTGTTGTTTTAATTTTTTTTTCATAAAATTTCAGACAATTTAGAACAATAATTATTTATAATAATAATTTTTTGCACTTTTTTAGACAAAATAAAAAAAATAGTAAAAATGGCTTTGATTCTCAATATATTAAATGAAAGACTAGTTTTTTCTCTATTTATTCATTTCTAATAAATAAACAATATGGCGTACTGATTATTTTCATATTTTACTGATTGAATTAGATAAATTATGTTTTAGGACATACCATCTTGGTATATTTTAAATCTATTATATTAATAAAAACATTTAATTTAAAATAAATTCGATGTTGAGAAAACATTTCAATTGAACTGCTGAAAGAGTTAATTTTTCCATTTCGTTTCATTTTCCGACGTAGTGGTTCCGATTAATTAATCAGCAGGAAAAGCAGAGATAGATATTATTACACGGAGCAATTATTATTAAATAACGCTTTTATATTTAAATTAAATTAAGTTAATATTAATTACATGATTACAATTAAATAAATATGTATTAAAATAATAAATAAAACAAATGTTTTTCAATAATTTCAAGGATTTTTTTTATAACAATAATAATGCCATTAGGATATATACATTTATATTATATATGGTAATGTTTTTCATTGTAATTAATATGATGTATGTGTGTGTACGTGTGTACAGTGTATGATTTAGGTTATGGGCATTTAGAATGGGAGGGTCGGAAAGATAAAAATATTTTTTCGAATTAAACAATATTTATTGTGGAATTTCGGGGCGTATCTTTTACACAGGATTTCCCGGTATGTATTTAATGAAAATAAAAGCTAATATATATTTACAGTATAATTAAAGCTCGGCCCTAATCGATGCAAAATATTTATATATATATATATATATACCCTCGCCAATTCATCGTCGCTGATAACAATTAATTTTTTGATGGGAATTTCGCACAGCCATCCAGACGGACATAATTTATTTTTGGCATAATTTTCTGGCGTATCAAAAACCGAATTGCGCGGTTCACGAGTGGCGAATTGAATTAATTCGCAATCGTAATGGAGTTTCGCAACAAGGAGCCGAATTATTTGCGAATTTAATTTATTCTAAATTATTTGTTAATTCAATTTATCCGCGACGTAGGTGAGGGCGACAGCCGACATCGCAATTTCGCAAGTAATTTATGCAAACCCGATGCCAACAAGTGATGACTTGTTTATTGACGACTGCTCCCGGCTCGGTTGTTTTGTCGGATGTGAATGCTTTTAATCAAATTACAGGCAACTTTAATACGCTTTCGGTTACGACGTGACATCGACATTGTAGCGGTGACGTCTACATCATAGCCTCCAACAACCATTAATATCCGGGACAACAGTTACATAAGCCCAATTACAACTATATAAACAAAAGCGAGGGATATTCCAGATAATTAATTCAGGTTTTAGCTATCCTACACAATTATTTAGCATCAATATGATGCTTGTCCCCGGCGAGCCTTGACATTGGTAGATATTAGATCCTTACTTTATTGTAAGCTGTCAAAAAGGTTTCACGTGGGCTCAGTGATTTTTACTTACGAGAAATAGAAAACGTGTGAAGATTTTATTTTATAAAAATAACCCCATCTTAAGGACTCACACTCCGTGTTAACCGAACATGGCCTCCTACGCCTTTTTTCTATTCTTATATTATTGATAACTAATAAATAAATTAAAAATTAACAAAAAGTACGACATTTTGATCCTAAAATGCATCTCGTTGCAGAACTACAATAATACATTTACGAGCTTATAACTCATCTCATTGCCAATATGCTAATTTTACTATATGGCTTTGTAGTACTGCAATAAAGTATGAATCTACAGAGCTTTTAATTTCTACATATGTCTCCTAATATTTTGTTTTCCTAATTTGTTTTTGTTGTTACTAGATGTAACAACAAAATACTCACAATATGTATCGTTAAAGAACAAAAGAAATATATGTAAAATGCCGTAATGTAAAGGATATTCCCAAACAACGTGCGAAAAATAATGATTTTTTGTGAAATTTTCATTTATACAAGGATGCATAGTGTTGTAGATATTCATCATAATGCCAAACAATGACATTTTCTAGATCAAACTTTAATTACAGGAACGTAACTCTTCCTAAGCAATTGTCTATTAAAGATCTAGATATATTGTTTGATTCTAAGTTAAAATTTAGCTTACATGTATCGGACGTTAGTATGAGATCATCAAGAATGTTGGGCTTCGTCTTGAGAAATTCTCATCATATACGTAGAACCTTAGTCATACGAGTGCAATATGATGAATTGATTCGGAGCTAGCTCAAATCAGGTTCTATTATTTGGGCGCCTTATGACGCCAGGAATTCCCTCAGATTAGAGAAGATACAGAAAAAAATTCTTAGATATCACTATATTAGGGAGTTTGAACTCTACCCAAGTTTATACCCCAGCGTATGGGTACAGGGATGACTGAGGTATGTAACCCTCGAGAAAAGAAGGTCGATTTATTTAGAAAAGTCTTCTTTAAACTGTTGATTGGCGCAGTACATAACTCCCTTTTACTATGCGAGTTGCCCTTATGGGCCCCACCTCACTACCATTGAGCTCGTTTGCGTGTGATTTTTCTTCCGCCAAATGTGAGGACAGGTGCTCTCGGAAACTTTACGGTAACCAAAGCTATTACTCTGCTCAACTACTTGGCCGAATATGTAGATATATTTTATGTTAAATATTGCCTTTTCGTTTATATAGTGTAGTTCTTTTTTATCTTTATTGTTATATATTTTCTTTTTTTTCACGTTACTATTATGTTTTTCTGCGTGATTAGGGACCTGGATTATTCTGTAATGTCAATCACGCACTGTCTTTATAAAAATTTAATAAGAATAAAAATAAACAACTAATAGTTTTTTTAATCTTAGATATTATTTAAAATGTCTGATTTTGATATAAAAATATTTTTCTTAGAGTTCTAAAAATTCAAGCATTTAATCCCATTCATCACAGTCGCTCGAAAACAACCGCGTCGTCCGAAGTGGGTCACTTAGGTATCTCGGATTTCAAGTCAAGAAAATAATGAATCTTGACATTTTTTTAAATGGATTATTGTAACAATAGAATAATAATTTATGATAATGATTATATAATAGATATTTATTGGTAATAAATGCTATTTCATTTTGTTATGAATTAAAACCAAAGAAAGCTACTTAGATCATCTGCGATATTTTTGGTTTTGAAGTTCCAAAAGCGTTGAAAGTGGATAAAAAGTAAAATCAGGCAGATATCACTTTAAACTAATTAAAGGAGTACAATCCGCAAAAAACATTTAAGGAATTGTCATAAGACCGTGGTTAACAAAAAGATATAATTTTAAATGGATATAAAAAAAGCAGACAAGAATATGGATGCGGCACTAACTAAATTTAATTACAGACTCATAATCGCTCTTTATTCAGCTAAATTGAATGAGGAGTAATCGTTTGATAAGGTTCTTCGGATACCAAGAATTATGACAATGAATTTCTGACGTAAAATTATTACTCAATTTAATTTGACGACCGATATCATAACTCTGTCGTAACAATTTACACCAGTTTTAAATTTACAAAATTTTGCGTGTTCAAAAAATTGGGTTTTATTGGTTATTGTCACGTGTCAAAAAAAACACGCGCCACCAGAACGATAACAGCAATTTGCAAATTTCGAACACGACAGCAAATTTGCGGTAATGTACTTACACAACATTTATATTTAATCTAGCGCGCTGATACAAACGGACGATAATGGCGGCCATTGAATGCGGCCATAGCTCGCACTGCCGAGTGCATGGGGCCTTTATCGGGCCGCGGGCCCCGAGTTAAACGGCTGCGGCTGCCGGCCCGCTGATAACGCGGCGCTCTGAAAAAAAGACATTTAAAATACTGAAAATTTTAATCCGACCCGCTCCGCACAAACAAACTGCTGAACGAATCATAAACTTTTATACGGCCAGTCAAAAGTAATGATACAATTAATTAAATAAATTGGCATTCGTGAAATTAATTTAATTTCATTTGAAATATACGAACCCATAAATTATACAAATTTATTATTAAAACAAAAATTATATCGCATAAAATAATTACAGCTGTATTTTCTTGGGGTAAATTAATTTTACAATGTTAATTTTTCATTACAGATATGTTATAAAGATCATTTAAAATATTATGAAACGCTTTAATAATAAGAATACATCCAATTCTCATTTTTTATTTTTTAAAAGGTTCATTAGTTGATTTATTAAAACTAATAAATCTAACGATAACTACTGATTCATTCTTGATAATTATTTTTACATTCTTTAAATTATTTCTGAATATTATTAATAATTAAGAGTATTAGTAAAAGAAGTTCTAGTGTATTTATATAATTTGATAAAAATATATTTTAATAGAATATATCTGTATTAAAAAATGTCAATTTGGTTTTAGTTCAATTTAATAGGAAGCATTGCTCTCTTCATTATAATTATAATTATATTATTATAAATTTTAATCGAGAATTTTGACAGGGGAGGGAGAACAAGCAATCTGTCCGAGACAGATAAGCAATCTATCTGGTATGACTGCAACTTTGTACGAAATTTCCACAGGAATATTACAAATTTATAAACTTTATATCTAATTTTACCTTTGCATAATTACAAACTGTCATCGAATTTTTGAAGCAACTCTGACACAAGGCAGTGCGCCATTATTTTTGCTTAAAGAATACATCAAGCAGATAAGGGGAAAAGTTTTTTTCGCCCAAATTACAAAGAAACGGAGTTATCTACTGTGATGATTTTTGAACCATGAAATGGCTAATGCGAGATGAAGGGGACGATATCTGAACTGTGGAATGGGACGTTGGCATTAACTTTATATCACATTTAAATTGAAATGATTCCGTATATAGCAGCTTTTAAAACAATTATTTTTATTAAATATTAAATTTAAAAGAAATAATACATAATAAAAATATTATATAGACAATTGAAATTTGATTGGAGGACATTATTGAGACCTAATATATTAATGGACACGCCCACAACGTCGAAAACGGCAGCCATCTTTGTTTATTTTCATAATAAACATTAGGAGATCATCAGGGGTAAGGAGGTCTCCTGGCCGGATCGTCGTGTCACCGAAACGGAATATGTTAGAAGAGGAAGGCAATAAATCAAAACCATTGTCTATGCTTAAATAGGAAATGGAAGGTGTGACCGAGACGGAATATGTTAGAAAAGGACGGCAATGAAAAAAAACCCGTTGTCTATGCTTAAATAATAAATGTGAAGGTGTGACCGAAACGGAATAAGTTCGAAGGGCAACAAAACAAACCGTTCCTAATGCCTAAACAACCAAGAGAATAATTTATTTTTTATTTATTTATTTATTGTCTACGATGAATGAATGGCATGACAGAAAGAATCCAAAATCGCCATTCATCCATATAAAGATTTTTGATAAACATTTTATACATATTTTTATTTATATATTATATTAAACACTGTAAAGATACAATTAATATTCCCCCAAGTGTCGAACCACGACACAGGTTAATTATTATTAATTGTTTATATTATTTCAGTTGGATTGAAATAATATTATTTGTTTTTTTATAAATATTTATTCAACGCGGGATGGGGAATTAAATTAATTAATTCCAGCACAAACTACCAACATAAATATTTTTTATAAAACATGCGGAGGTAATGGGTGTCTTCCTCTTACATACCTCCTGGCCAGTGTTATAAAAAGAATTCCTAATTCATAGTTTTCGTCGGACACCTATCCGACTACTAGCTTAGCTCAGTCGCGGTTAACTTGCAATATCGAAAATATATGCATGTTACCTACAAGCCATAACACTGGTTAATATGTTAATATGTAAATATGTAAACGGTTATAATGTAAACGAGACATCATATTAGTGGTACCTATAAGTGATGTCGTTTTTTTTGTCGAGGCAGTTGATTGAGATAATCCGCGAAAATCTCACTCATATATTTATTCCATTCGACAGTTGTATTTTTATCCATTGACAAATGCTCTGTGCAAAACTTTACCTACGATAGTTCTTTCGCCCTGCAATAAATGAAACGAACTATCGTCACAAACGATAGATGGCTGCCCTCCAGCCAATTTCCAGTTCTTACACTAATCATTTTATGACACTTTGCTTTGCTGCATCGCCAATAAATACGAGTAGTATTCTTCTTTGAACCAAACCAGATGTACATGTCATGATTTTGTAGATATAACATACCCAGTCTGGGAGTATTCCTCGGTCTTGTAAAAATGTAATAGCTTCGTTTTCCGTAGTCAGCAGAGTGAATAAGTTCATTGGTAAATTTTTGTATGCGATTGACAATTGTGGAAAACAAACAAATGAATGAAATATTTAAAATATTTTTATTTAAAATTATTTTTTTTATTCTCATCAGTAACTGGTGTAGAGGCGCGATTATCTCAGGCTAGGTTGACCCGGCTCCCTAGTCATTCAAAGGCAAATGCCGGGATAGTTGAGCCGTTTCCCATCACATTACCGTTTCCTACAAACTCGTTCCGTCCTTCAGTTCCCAGGCCGTAGCGGCAACGAGGAAACTCGTTCGGATGGAAGCAATGCAGCATCCGGTGGCTGTTTTAGACTATCGCTAAGGCGTGCAATGTTGGCCTGCCGGCCTAAAGAGGGGCCTGCCCCTCCGTAAGGCTAGTGGGTCAACCTGCACCTGGATTACGTAGCCAACTAATGTTGTTCTTGGCGTGCTCCGAAATGGCGGAGGAAACTCCAACAACGACGAGCATGCGAAGAATGTCAAAGTAAAAGCCATACAAAATCATCGTCATCATCATCATCAAATCATCACAAGAAAGTACCCAATTTTCCTTTATTTAACTTTTCTTATACAAAATAATTCCCCATATTATCTATAACCTTCTGCCACCTTTCTTTTAAATCATCCATGTCCTTCTTGTAAAACTCTGCGGATTTTGACTGAAAGTAGTCTGAAAGGGCTGTATTCACCTCTTCTAAGAAATTGAAATTTTGACCTATTAGAAAATGTTCCGTAAAACGAAATAAGTAAAAATCAGATGGTGCGAGATCCGGCGAGTATAGAGGATGCAACAGGGTGACCCATCCAAGATCCTGAATTTTTTCACACGTCAATTTCGCAACATGAGGTCTCGCATGAATGCGTGTGGGACCCAAACACCTTCTTTTTTAATCTTTCCCAATTTTTTTAGGATCCTCTGAGTACATGGTCAGCATGGGGTCGTCTTCGATTCCAGAATTGATCCACCTAGACGGGTCGTCCACTTTGAGGCTCGTTTTCCAAACACAAATCACCAGATTTAAATTTTTTGAACCATCGTTGGCATTTCCTGGCATTCAATGTCACCGCAAATCTTGCAAATATCCTTCGTAGCCACTGTCGTTTTCTTTTTAAAATGATTTGAAAAAGTATACAGCTCCGCAGATGTTGTTCCGACTGACACGTCTCTCCCATTGTCGTCAGAGGGATAAAGAAACCATTTTTTTTTGTGTAAAGGCCACGAGCAGGCAGCCGCTACACAAGAAAAACTTATAACACATTCTTACTGCCTAAAGGTTCGTTTCCAAGCTCCTCGCACTCTCGACACAATGAGCAACGGCAAATGATCGCTACCTACATTGCGTGTAGCTTCAAGAGCGCACTGCCCACCTAAAGGCAACAATTATTGTATGCCGTCCCTCATCGCGTCAACGGCTGGGGGGCTCGGAAACGCACCTTAACAGACTGAAGGAGACTATTTTAAAGATGGAGCGTCGAAAAATCGATATTACTTATTTAATTATTTAAGTGGCATATTAACCCTGCGGCGGGTCTTTGCCACCTGGAGGCACCTCCAGGTTATCTTGGCTCTTTGAATACGCCAGGTCGCCAGCCAAAGCCCGGGAGCCGAGCTGTCACGTGTGGATTGTAACAATAATAATCAGACGAGGTTTGGGTACCCCTAATATATAATAAACATATTTGTTACAAATGAATTATTTTTTTGACAGACGTTTATTTATTTAAAAAAAATACCCAAGGTTTTATATTTTATTATTCAAATAATAATACCTTATATACTAAACCAGTTAATTGCAAAAAGACTCGCTAAATAAAATATTAAGTAAATTTTGATCAATAATATCTCAAATTAGTTTATATATAATTTCTAATTTAAATATCAAAAAAAATGTCCTTAAACATATGTTATGTTTTTTATTAAAAAATAATTCTAAGCATGTTATCATTGTACTAATATTTATTATCAACATTTTCCATCTAACCGGAAAAAAACTTAACCTTTATTAACAATATACTTAATAAACAGGGGCTAAAAATACTTTCATAAACCAGTAAAACCCTCTAAAAAAATTCACAATTTAAAATCAGAATAAAGTTTAGACAAAACGTTAATTATTATCAGAGTAGAGATTCTTTTAAATTGTAGATACATCGTATCTATATATTTGGTTATATCTAGCCGCTAATATTATTATACGTTATTGCCGTTTTCTAGAAAACTAACTGCCAATTTATGCGTTTTCACTTTGTTTAGTAATAAAATAAAAAATAGATTCTATTAAATAATTAAAAAAGAGAGATTTACTTTCTAGAATCTTTATCATTACATTTTTAAACAAAATAACTTTAGAATTATTTCAAGCAATCTGGAAATGAATGCTTCTACTAAGTCCGAGTTTCTTTCGCATGTTTACAATTAAAAAAAAAATTACAAAATAAAGAATCCCATGAAAACGTTAAATTTATTTAGTTAGCCGAATCCTCCCTTATATAGATTTGTTGGCTATAAGAAAATCACTAACAATTCTGGACAAAACTGTTGTGGCTAAATGACTAATAATATTTTTATTACACAAACACAGCTTTTTGTGCTCATTTTACTCTTTATCTGATTTTTTGGTCCGAGTTTCACTCATACCATAAAATATTAACAAATATTGCATATATAATGATATAATATTTTTTAACTAAGACCCTTCTAAATATTCCATTCTGTCCACTTTTAGTCGAATCTATGAGTTACTCTCATTATTATTTTTATACATATTTATTAAAAGAGATATTCATTTAAAAAATAATAAGAAGCAAATATAGGGTTTGATCTGATATTCAATTCAATATAAGACGTTATTTTTCCTAAATTAAATAAAAAAAAACACTTGGTTCTAGCTGTTTGCTAAAAAATCTTTTGGGCCAATACGTCTGGCCCACGGAGAGCAAATAGTTAAAGTCTAAAATTATTACTATTTTACACAGCATTCCCTAGAACGCATTCCCTGCATAAATCCTAATTAGGCCTTAATATTTATTATTGATGCAATTAAATATGTTTTTAATTTATAAAGGTTAACATTTTCAACATTCAAATAAAGAAGAAAGTGTATATAATTTTTAATTTGTATCAAATTTATTATAAAGTAGAGGTGACTAAAAAAACATTGACCACTGTTTAGAACTCTAGTCGTATTTCGAGTGACATTCATATAACCTTTCTTACGCTAAATTTATTTACCCTGTTTCATCTAATGTTTATGACAATTACAGTTTTTCTTTATTTGTGATTAATCTCAAACCGTCTGCAAAAATAATGTGTCTTTATAAAGTATTTATGATATTATTAATATACTTTACAAAAGCAGACTTTTCTTAGAACATGTTTAAAATGTATTAAGAAAATCTGTGATATTTGAATATTAATCGTAAGCATAAAAACTACGTATATATGTAATATGTTTTTATTTAGACGAAACAAAGTATTATTTATATATAGTATTTCTTTAAAATTTTAAAAAATCTCTCACTTATGGAACCCATTTAGTTTTGAATAAATCTTCAATTATTATACAATCTATCCATGCCACTTTCTGGCTAAAAATCGCTAGGACTATTCCTTATTTCTGTACCTATAAATAATTCTACATTATTGATCTTTAATTATGTTATTGCGTTTCTACTTAATCTAGATTTGAATAACTTTCAGGATTTTTTTAATCCGTGAGATAAAAAAACATTTTTTTCTGTAGTCATTGCAGTCAATTGGTCTGCATTTCTTATGTAAGGGGGTGAATTTAGAGTGTAGCTTTATCTGTAGGGTTTCGCCATGTATAGGATACACTAGAGGGCTGAGTTTTTAATTTTTTATAATATTAAATAAAATATTTGAGTTGTTTTGTATTTTTGCCTAATGTATACATTATTCCAAAATATTTTTACACATCAGATAAAATCTTTATTTTCGGAAAAAACGGATCAGAGGGATTTTTACTTTATGGCCAATATAAGCAAGCAGCCGAATTCGAATTTTATTTCGCAAAAAAGAAGAAAACAACAAAGCCTTTTACACTAACAGTATCCGGTGTATTGAATCACGCCGATTTCGCGGCTTTCGCATTTCGCAGAAATAATAATTTCAATGAAAACAGTGTTACGATTCAATCCGGTTTATAACTTTTTTTTTTCGGTCGAGGGGGCCATGTGACACGAAAATGGAATAAATAGAGAAATAATAGGGGAGCGGGGGAGGTGTGTGCTGAAACAACAGCTGTTATTTTTCCGGCCTGGCTTTTTTGCCCCGGCCGCTCTACACGTGCGGTTTTGTGGCCAGCTTCAAATCCCGGGATCCGCACACGCCACTCCCGGCTTATTCCCGGAGAATTGCCGGGATTTCGTTTAAATATAATCTCTTTGATGTCCTCTTAGGGTCTGCGATATTTTCATTGCCGGGAAAGGTTTTTGCGCGTCGCCCTGGACGGCGTCTGCGGCGCGTAAGGGATTGCGAATGCGGAAATTTTCATCCCGCTCAACCGTTTCGACTCTTGTCCTCCGCGATCTTTTTGAATCAAATTATTATCGTTTTAATCAAAGCTTATTTTTTATGCAACCGTTCTTATTTAAATGTCACATATTAGCGAATTTTCTACTATTATTTGCAATTTTTACATTCGAATACTTTATTTTTTTTAGTAAGAAAAAAACGTTTATTCGACTCATATGCTATTAAATTTTGTGACGCAATAAAATATTCTTGCAAAGTCGGGAATAAAAAAAAGCAGGGGGAAATGCGGAATACCTTATCGAAGTTATTCCATCTCATAAAAATAGTGAATCCCCCAGCGCAATGTATCCGATATTAGATAATATTACATTTTTATATGCAAATATCTAAGGTTTATTAAATAACTGAATTTTGTTTTTCAGACAACGGCGGCCGGCTAAGCTCCAGCATTCAAAGCCAGGTGAGTGATGATTAATTCGCATCCAAGAAATATTTATTTAAATCGCTTAACTAAACCGCTGAAAATATTTGAACAAGAGTCTTAACATTCCGGGTGGTATCAAGTATCGCTCACCGCAAATGTTTGAACGTAATTAAAATTTTCAACGTTTTCCGCAACAAGTTCGAGATACGATTGTAGGCAGGATGGAAAGTTTACATGGAGCAGGATCGTCTCGGGGTTTATAAAGTGGTTCCAGTTTCCAAACTTAAATTTTGAATTAAACGAAATGATGTTCTAGAATGAGAGATAAAGAGGTAAAGTGCGAATGAGAAGAAAAATTGGTGAAGTTGATTAATTAATCATTATCCATACATTTATACAAAAAAAACCGTATTAAATACACCGCGAGATTAAAAATTAAGTACACCGTGAGATTAACAGTTAATAAAAAAAGACCAAACTAAAGTACATGCCCATATTACCAAGGTCGAATCCTTGAACCCCTGAGAGTCAACGAAAACAGCTTCGAAGCTCTTTAGGAATTTACATACCTCGACTCATTAATTACATAATATTACCAAACCAATTTGCAAGTCCGTAAAAGAACCATGCTGGCAAACAGATGCTTTTGTAGTCCTTTCAAGGACTGAGGTCAATCTCTACAGGGCCCTTTTTACGTCGACTTTACGATATTTTTTATTTCCATCTTTTATAAACACTATTTTTCAGACTTTACGTTATTACTTAGAAATTACAACCCAGAAAATGATTTATAATCTTTCACCTTGCAAAATTGAACCCTATTTTATCAAACTTATTACTCTAAATTTCAGGCTACTTTGGAAGAAAATATCCTCTAATTAGTCTCGAGAACGCCCCATACACTTCCTTGTTCCTATAACTAAATTTTCAGTTTTGGCTTTCCCCAGAAAAAAATACGTGTTTTAAAAAGCTTAAAGTAATACCTTTTAATACTCGGTCCCAACTTATAAGCGTTATTTTTGGAACCTAAAAGAGCTACAAAAAAACTATATTATCTGTATCAAGTCCAACACTATGAAGTTGCATTTGCACTGTTATTTTGGAAGAGATTTACCATCTGTGCGACATTATTTAAGGATTTTTTTGTGTCACCAATCACTGTATGTACCAATAATCTTTAGGTCAATAATCTAAAGATCCAGGCCTACCTATCCTTTGAGAAACAGGCGTTTATATATATCTTATTAACTAGATTCATTATATTTACAGTTAATAATGAGATGTTTATTTTGAAATTCAGCCGCGCGTGGAGTTGTCAACCTTAGGCGATCCTTGTATCCAGGACCTTTCAAAAATGTAACTTAATTTTAGTTTTAACTAAGCAATGGTTTTGGCTACCTAAAACAATTATTCAGAAGTCTTAAATGTTGCAGTGGGAGCCACCAGACGCAACTTAAATCACATAACTATTTACTTCTGACACCCTAGTATATGTTTTTTGAAGGATCTCGCTTCTCTAAGAATTTGCTTTATTAAGTCTTAAAAATGCTTGGAAACTATTGAGTTCTTTGATCTGATCCGCGTATGTCAAAGAAAAGCGTTGCTTACGTCATTGCATCTAGAATTTGTGTTTAAATTCCTCCGATTAGTAAAGTAGTTTAAGACTGGTAGCCATTTAAAAAGGCGATGAATCTTCTTGATGAAGCTTCCATTATAAATATCACAAATAATCAATAATAATAATTTTATTTGTTCGTGCGCATTCCACTGCAGGTGTGCATTCCACTGTAGGTGTGCATTCCACTGTAGGTGTACATTCCACTGTAGGTTGTGCATTCCACTGTAGGTCAGGTTTTCAATGCTGATGAGTAAGGGTTATTTTGGAAAAAAAGGTTTAACTAATAAAAGAATATAATTTTATTTAAAAGAATAATTTTGTGTTATTTATGTATTTTAAAAAAACAATCAAATTATGCGTTTTTTGTGTACTTTTCGATTTACACGGTTTTACATTGAAAAATATACAATTTCGATTTACACGTTTTTCTCAGGAACCTATCTACCGTGTAAATCGAGGGATAGGTGTATTATAATAGTAATAATGTTATTGGCAAATAATCTAATAAAACTATAAAATATTTTTTTTTGGGCGGGGGGCGGGAATTAATTCTTTCAAATTTAGGGGGCCGTGACATGAAAGTAATTGGGAAGCACTGATATACATAATACAATTTCAGAACCCAGTTACTAGTAATTTACTACAGCGATTGTCTTGTTTTTAGTTCCCTGAAATTCTGAATTAAGGATAAATTATGAGTCAATTACAAATGTTTACCAATTATTTTTTTATATTGATATTAAAACGTAAAACCGCATAGCCATTAATTTTTACACCTCACAGATAAAGTATTTGATTCATCTTCAACTAAGACTATCCTATGACTCATTGTCTGATTATCTAAGGCGTATATATAGCTTTATAATTATTTTCTTTTTCAATTAGGATTCTAAGTGAATTAAAAAAATTCATCCTCTCATTTCATCTTCAATGACAATAATTTGATCATAAGTTATCTTGATTGCTTTTAATTTGGAAGTTAAACCACTTCTTTACAGCTCAATCACGTACTTTATTAGTCCATTAAATAGTTTTTACTGGCGTTAAAGTTTAATTTAAAGAGATCACACTTTATAGGGCCAAAGTTAAATTATGTCATCGTACATACATACATACATATACATTCATTCGGCCATATTTTTAATATCGCTGGCCGCATACAGTTCTATCTGTGCGAAATCGCACTCGGATGAAAATGTCGCTATAATGTCGCCATATACATTCGTCTCGTGTTTCCCCTCCCGCGCGCCCCCTCTTCTGCCGGAACATAATTCATCCGGCCATCAAGGACGTGCTTTTTTCAGGCCAGGGATCTATAACGCCTTTTGCCTCCATTTTGTATTTATTTATGATAACTATTGTATGAATGTGTATATCCTCGGGCAGTCGAGGTGGAGAAGAAAACACGCGGCTTTGACGATACATCATAAGTTGGACACAATAGAGGAAAACATATATGTTTGACAATCGGAATATTTTTCACACATATCGCGTTATGCTTATTTATTAATATAAATAAAACTATTAATAAGTAGAACTCAATCTATGTTTATCTATCCGAATTATCGAGATGATATACTCGCAACGAAGAGCCATCGATAGTTTACTGAGCTTTGTTTCTCGTTTATGCTAATGCATCCAGCTTTATCCGGAAGGTCTACTTTAGTTAAAGCCGGACAACAATGAAAGAGGAAGATGCAATAAACACTCCACATAATTTATTTAGCAGAGGAAGCACTCGCGGGAGTACACCAAAGCACTTGGCTCACTCTCACGAATATGATTCCTGTGTGTACCCACCGTGAGAGTTGTCCTCGTCATATTTACTCAACGATCCTTGCATAACGTACGGCGAGAGTGTCAAGGGATACAGGTAACGGATGCTTTCAGTTCTTTCGTGATATATATTTTTTTGTGTACGCATCTCTCATCCCGCTAATCACTTTTATCTGGATCGTAGACCGGAGGGTTAAGGCGCCACGGGACGGATTAGTTGCAGTGCAATACCCTCTCACGTCCCGGTTTCAGGCCCGGATCAGGTTGTCAGGCACGTCTTGTATTCAATTAGGATTCAGGCCGCTGCCAGCCAACCAAAATGTTCCGTTACGTCGAATTATGGCCGCTGTTGGCTATTCGTTCCACATACAAATGGTCGTGTTTTCCGGGCACAACATGGAATACTTCTTTGCATGTGGTGCCTGGGGTAATCCGAAGAAGTGAGGTCAGAAAAATTTGCATCGGTCGCATGAATAATATGAAGCTCTGAATATATAACCTCGTCTTAATTTTCGACAACATAAAATAGAAAAAAACAACAGATATAAAACAAATAAAGAAAAACGTAATGCATTTGTATTGCTTTAAAACCAGTTTATCATCAACTGCCGTAGAATTTAAGTTCTATTAGTAAGCTTTCGTTTTTGAAAAAGTACAAAGAATTGGATAGAAAAGTCGCATTTTCAATTGTCTATGGTTTCCAGTAAAGGATCGTTTAAAAAAGGGTATGGAAACAATAAAAAAGGGACTGATAACGATCGAAGAACGAATAACCATTGGTTTATCTCTACGGTCTAGATATTAAATTGTTTCGTTTCTTAAAAGGATTGTTACTGGGAATGAGAAGTGAGTCATTCACATCAATTTGAGGAGAAAAAAACAATGACTTTCATCGAATCATTGACTGAGAAAGATTATTCTTTATATCTAGTAGGATGTTTAACCCTTTGTACTCTATACGTATTTGTCCATACGTATTGGACAGCTATTTTTTACCAGCAGCTCCACTGTCCACAACGT
>JAGXCT010035853.1:10987-25600 GCA_022495035.1 Philopotamus ludificatus | reverse complement strand
TTTTACCCACTTTTTACAAAATTATCTTTTATTTGAGAAAATTCTCTAAAAATTGGTTGGAGCTGGTACAAACTTTTTGAAAAAACCGGAGTGCAAAGGGTTAAGGTATACTTTACTTTGAAGTACTAATACATGGTATCTGCATCTTATTTGTCCTCGATTCCAAGGGTTGTACACTAGGTCGCATTTTATGTTTTGCTATTTATGAGTATTTAATGATAATTATGGGAGTCTGATTTGGGTTTAATCAATATTATTTCTGATTCTGAAAGAATAAATGAAAGGATAATTTATTAATATATTCATATTGGGGATGATGATTTGGGACCCAAATTTTAGATTTTTCTAGAATAATTCTTGTGATATAAATTTTTTTTTATCAAAAAAAGTCTAAAGAATAAATAATGTAAATAATCATTGACCTTTATTGTCCGCAATTACGAAAAAAATAAAAACATCAATATTCGCTTCTGTGGCCAAGCGCGCAATGTTTTTTCTCGCTCGCATTCAGTGCGATATATCGAGTGCTAGTGAAATATGTGATTGACACGTACCGAGAAAATTGTCGGTGAAGAATTTTTTTTATATTTTTACTTGAAATGCTTGAGGTCTCCGAGAGACCCTCTTCGGACGACGAGGTTGTTTTTGAGCTACAATAAGTTTACAATTATTTAATAGTCAGTAAAGTTGTTTTAAAATCCACCATATTTAATTGACTATTCGGACTGACTGCTTTTAAACAATTTTAGTTAAGTAGATAAATCATCAAATTAATACAAATAATGAATTTTAGTCTTTTAGTCCTAATTTTATTATACATTTATAAAAAATCGTTAGAATTTTAGGAAAGAGATATAAAATAACTATTCTGTACAGCAAGAACATAGATAGCAACCGAAAATATTTACAATAATAATATAAAACACTTTTTCTCGCTCTAAAAAAATTTTCATTTATTTTCGCTTTACCCAATATATCATAAAAGATATTTTTTTCAGCGACAACCACTTGTATATTCTTTGTCAGAAATATTGAATTTAAAGAACAGCTATAAATATGGAGTATTTTATTTATATATAATTATATCATTTTTCCGCAGCTTAATTCCTCTATGGTTACATATCGTGCTTCAACCAAATACATAATCAGTTTAACCTTCATATTTATTATTATATAAAAAATATATATTAGTTAATAACTCTTTATTATTTTACAGTAAAATAATAAAACCTTATTTTTACATGAGTACTTTTCACAGATTGATTCAGCACACTTAAATAAATTGGCATTGCTACACAATTAGAATTAAAATCTAGTTTACAATGCTTTGTATTGATCCCAATAGCAAACAAATAAATTAAGTTTTTATTCATCCGAAAGCCAAACGTTTTAAATCATCTGCCAAATGCCTTTTTTGTTTGACCCATGTTAAACGTGTGGCCTAAATTTGTGAGTGATTGTTGGATTTAATAGAAGCATAGTTGTAGTACTAGATTTATCTCTGTGCGTAGCTTTTTGTTACAACCTTTACTAAACGTTTTCAATTTTTTTATAAAAGCGACATTATATAGACAACTCTTATTGAATAATCTTTGATTATTCAATAAGAGTTGTCTTATTGAATAATCAAAGATCTTATTCAGCGAGACGGACGTCAAGTATCACTAAATAAGATAAAGATGCTTAAACTGAATAGCGGTATTAAAATCTAAATATATCTTAGGTGATATAGAATTATTTAATTCAAATTATTAGAATGTTATTAGGGAATATTCTCCGTTTTAAGCATTCTGTTGAGTTTTATTATATATTGATAAATAATATATCATTTAAAAAAACATAATAATAAGAATACCGCTATTATTATGTTTTTTTAAATGATATATTATTAAAATATATTATATATATTATTAAATTATTTCAATGTGAAGCTTTTATAAAAAATACCGTTGATAGCCTAGTAAGATTTTTTTCATATTTATAATTCTTTCATCTTTACGCAATGATAGTTGGCTTAACGATTCTAAGAATAATGAAAGTATTCTTACCGTCTGGATGAGATAATATGAATTTATTCAGCCGTTTTTGGTAATTCAATCACTTTTTATAGCTATAAATTTTAGTTGGCTTTAGCCAACATTGAATAACGATCAACGTTGTAATTCAGAGCGTTCTTTGTCGCAAAAATAATGGCCCAGACAGTTAATTGCGTTTTACTCGTTTAATGTTTAAAGCCCTTATCTTGTTCGTCCTTTTATTTTATCTTCATCAAATTAGTAGTGAAAAATGTAAAACATGAGAGGGGTCACGACGCGTCGACCTCCGCTGAATGCCAGAGAAAATAATAAATAAATAGATTTTGTATTTTTTTATTGCGACGCTCAAATTAAATAATTCATTATTAAATTCCGATATTTGAAAATTTTAATTTGTTTCATAACGAAAATGCCTGTGTAATTTTTCAGTGGCTGAGATTTTTCGAGCATTAACATTTCCACATAATTAATTCTGTGTTTCATATTAAATTAAAATCGTCGGAAAAATGCGAAAACGATTCAATAATAATGTCGATGGAATTTTATGCGGAAAATTTATTAATGATACAGCATGGCTAAGGAGTAATTTAGAGGAAAACTCTTTGTGTTGTTATAATGGACACGAAAGGAGATAGACGCACTATCGTGCATGTCAATAGACAGTGTTCGTTATCGTGTGTGATTAGTCGGAAAATTGGGGTCAAACCCCTCGGCGCATTGTTTCGGGGTCAAAATGGACCCCAATTTTGGAGAACCATCAACAAGTGGGGACTCGTGCAAACATTGCGAATTCCACGGAACAATAAATTGTTCCCGGGACGTTTGTTTTCGATTTTCGAAATGTTTACCGAACAATTCATTATCCAGTGTACGAATTAAATATTGATTAACAGTGCGGTGCGCGAATTACTCGTTGATTTATGAAAAAATAAAAATGTTTTGATCAATTCAATTCGTTAAATGTGTATTGAATTCAATAGTATTTTTGCTATGAAGTTGCGAGAGCGGAGAGAAAGCAGAAGCAGCGTAATTCACTGCGGAGAATGTCAGAGAGTGGACACGGACAAAGAGCAGTTTTTAACGTTTCCCGTCGACGCTTTTGAAATTTTTTGACATAAATAGAAATTTTACGGACGCGAAAAAAGTGGAGTGCAATTCTGCCACAGTGTGTATTTCGCAAAAATGCATTTTCGCATTGTTCCATTGTATACACTCTGTTTAATTGTTTTTGGTAAACTACCCGCCGTATTTTAGCGAGCGAAATTCGCGATTAGTGAAACTCGGTCGTTGCCGGTCAAGGTCGTCGCTAATAATTAAATCTGGCTCTAAGCAAATCCTTGCCGTGCTGAATATTGCAACCCGGTGCGATATAAAACGAGCAAAGCCTCGGATTACGCGGTTTGGCAGCGGCGCCAGATGAAGATGAATAATACTCTGTCGTTTGTAAATGTTGGCAATACTTGTCGCATATAGCCGAGTATCGCACTAACAAATGTACTCTACGTATGGAGATGCTGTGTATGCTGTATAGGCACTGCTTGATTTATTAGAGTTTCGTTGGAAATCTACCATTGAAAGAATTTGAGACTTTTCCCAGGGTTAAATATCTGAAAATAGATATTGGGAGAAATTGTAATATTTTCGTCATGATGAATAAATAATAACAATATAATTATATAGCACCTGATCTTGTATGAAAAGCAAGAGAGTTCTAGTTTCACATCCTTTGTATTAAGTCTACCGGAAAGCTCAGTCCGTTTCAAGAATAAAACAAAATAATACATTTTTCATACTTTGAATAAACTTTATTGAATAATATAATTTCCATCTTTATTTATGACTTCCTTTCAGAGTGATGGCAATTAGTATATCCCATTTTAAAAAAATGCCTTATCCCCAGAGACGAAAAATTAAATCAATGCTTGTCTGATATCTACTTCGTTTTTGAATTTTTATTGCCATCCAAAAAATGCTGCAAGGACAGAAACAAGTAATAATCAGAGGGTGCTAGTATCGGGGAGTATGGTGGATGCGACAGAATTTTTCAACCTAGCTCTGCGAATTTCTGATGAGTCCCCAAAGCAGTGTGTGGCCTAGCATTATCATTAAGAAGTATCATTCTATTAAACATCGCCGGCCTCTTTTCTTAGAGTGCTGTTTTTAAATTATTCAATTGCTGATAGTACCTCTTCGAATTAAGCTTTTAGTTCGGTTTCAACAGTTCAAAATGTATCAGTCCTCGAATGTCCCACAATATAAACAACATTATCTTATTCAGACTCAATTTCGGTATAGAGGTGGAGGTAGCAGGTTTTCCAGATCAATATATGCTCTTCTCCTTACGATGTTTTTAAAATTTTCATCCCCAGTTATCATCCTGTTCAAGAAGGGTTTGATTTTGTTTCGTGCAATCAGAGATGTGCATATGACGACTCGACCATTTAAACTGTTCTCTCTTAACTCATGTGACACTCATCTCGAATATTTCCACACCAATCCTGGTTTCCAAATATCATCCGAAATGGTTTGTTGAGCTGATTCAACCATTTCTGCAATCTCCGATGTTGTCAAAAAAGTATTTTGCTCTAACATGATCTTGACAGAACTTTCCGGTAGACCTATTATATACGGATAATCATAAAATTGACGTATATTGGCATCGAAGCAATATTAAATATTCACTTTAATGATAGCTAGGTTTCAAGAGATTTAGGGATTCTTATTCGTGAAAAAATATAATTTATGGCTAAAAACAACCCCATTTCGAAAGATTAGCCTTTCTTACGATTTATTTTACTTCTTGATAAAAATAGTATTTTGGTGTGCTCGGCAAATTGTTTACTTGTAGATAATTTGGATTATGAAAATTAGAACGTGGAATGATTAATTTCAGTTTTATCGGACATAGTTCTTATGGACATTTTAACAATGAATATAAACAAAAAAATATGAATAACTATGTGTTGCCAACATTAAAGATGTCAAAACTGCTAAAAGAGCTTAAAGTCATACTATGAAAATGAAGTGCTTGAAAAATTGGAAAAAGCTGAAAATAACCAAATAGCCTATATCATTAAGAAATCGAAAAGTTCCCTTTTTAATTTATAACAAAAAAAAATTGGTTCGATACTGATATAACTACTACTATTTTTTTAAAATTATTATTTTAATGTATGATTATGTAGTCGTAGTAGTTTTCAGACACAAATATTACCTTTGTCGATGGTCCAATTTTTTTCAAAAAAATAACTATTTTATTACAAATCCAATTTGTCACAAACTTTTTGTATTTGTTTAAAAAAGTCTAAAGAATTAATATTATAAAAAAATAATAAAAACAACAATATTTGCTTCTTTTGCCACGGGCGCGCTGTTATTTCTTGCTCGCATCCGGGACGAGGTACCGAGTGCAAGTGAAATGTACTAGTGACACGTGCCGCGATAACTCGGCGATCGGAAGTCGGCGGCGTGTCCTCAGTGTTTGGCGATACATCGTTAATCGTTTTAAGAAAAGAACGAATTAAAAAAAGATGGTCATATTATTGTTCTAATAGATCACATGAGTTTTTAATCGTATAAATATAAAACTTATACAATATTATTAAATATAAATCTATGGAAAGAATTATTCCTAATTTTTATATAATCACTTAGCTATAAACGTACATATCTGTTTAAAAAAATATATTAAACTACTAAAGACATCCGTTAGTATTATTCTTTTTATTTAATATAAATCGTTATTAAATAGAATAATGTTTTCAGTCTACGACACATAGAATCCATCATATAAATATATAGAGTTACTATTATTAAAGTGTCCCTTAATCAATAGTAGATAAATTTTAAGGATTAAACTCTCAGAATGACAATGTAAATTTATTGTTTTTAATACAATTTATGCATAAATTTTCAATTAAACACAACGAATATAACAATAGTATACCTTTTTTTATGTACACGTGTATATATTTGTTTTTCTATATTTTATCTCGTTCGAAATCCTTTCTATATTGATAAATGAACACATTTGAATGTAACAGAGATTTCAATAAATATATATGGAATATACATTTCAAAAATGTCCAATATATAAATTTCACAATATCGTTTTAAAATATTTCATGCGATATAATTTTGAATCAAATAATGTGTTTTATAACCATACTATGCATGAGAAATAGCAAACACATCTCAATCCGTCTCATATGGGAATTGTCTGCATCTGACAGTGGCACAGATCGTTTCTTATTCCAATACGAATTTCTATACGAGAAAAGTAATGAGTTTTCATATTGGAATTGTTAAATATATTGACACAACACATGGCTCCATCTATCATCCTCCTTCGCTATCGCGAGGATCAGTGCGATATAATATACAGAATTATGATTCGATATTAAATAAAAATCAAATATTTATTCAGAGGAAAATGTTTCGCAGGGGTTTTTGTTTCATAAAAAAAATCTTCGTGATTAATGGTAGAGAAAGCTTCGTTTTGAAAATGTTAAGCTTCTATATATTATTTATGGATATCCTAAAAAAATAATTTCATAATAAATCTTCCGCTAGTATTGATTTATCTGCATGTATTTTTATTCGGTATTAAATCTTATTTATTATTTTATTTTTTAAAAATATTTTCGATATTATCCTCACGGATTTGTAGGAAATGGCCCTTGAAAACACGATATAATAATCAAGGCGTGGAATAATTAAAAGAAAGCGCCTAAAGTTATGATTGAAAACATTGAGAAGTTTTCGTTTTTAATTTTTCAACGGGGAGCTTTGTACACTAATGTGAAAAAAGTTTTCCATTCAGACCTCTTCCACTTCTTCCGCATCGAGTTTTCAAAGTGCTGTCGGAGAAGAATGTTTTTTGGCCTCTTTTAATTACGGCGGTGGGCCTTATTACGTTTTATGCGATGCCAAAACAAGACCTCCGGTCGGGGTCCCTTCGCGACCTTGCCGGGGTCGGACCCCAGCCGCCGGGGGAGTGGGGGCGATGGTAAAAGGGTTATGGGAAGATGGCAATTTATTCAAATTAGGTTGAGTCGCCCTTTGCAATATAGTGACTCGAGTTTTTCGACCCAACTGAATTATATACCGATAAAATAGGCACAGAAACTAGGGCTAATTTTGGAATATAGAGTAATCCCCACTTTTGTAAATGGACTACTATATAGAATTAAATACTTTACATTAAGTTTTCCTTAAAATTACTACCTTAGTTTAATTAATAGCATCAATATATTCATTTATTCTTCTCTTAATAGTTTTATTTTAATTATTGTAATGCTTTTTTCAGATATTTATTTAGTTTATTGCTTTGTGCTTATATTATTACTTTAATATCGTTTTATAATTAGTTTATATTACAAAAAATAATTAAAAAAAAATTTAAAATATAACTGATAGAATTTTTACATTATGAGAATGTTGTATTTAATAAAATATGTTTACTTTCTATGTTTTTAATAACAATATAATTAATTTATTCTCAACATTTGAATGCAAATCAAATAAAAAATCAAAATACTGAAAGCCTGTGGGTATGCCAGAGCCTTTTAGAAGAAATATGAGACCCAGGGCAACTAATATTTTACAGGCCCTAAATAAAAAAAATACCTAGAGGTGGAAAGCACATGAAAAACCGTTGGATATTTTCTACTCGTCTTAATTTCTATCTTATGGATAGTTTTATATTTCGTTTCGCTATGTTTTTCTCTCTATTGTGTCTAGCATATCGAGTTGCCATGTTGAGACCCTTAATATTGCAAGGTCCATGACAACAGCCCCCATCACCACTAAATAGCTCACATATGCTTACACTCTTTAATTGAAACAAAAACTTAATTTACACGAATTTAATAAAAAATAAACTATATTATTTAATTTAAATTTAAGTGTTTGATAAATTGTAATGTTTCAAATAAAAAAATCTAA
Source organism: Philopotamus ludificatus (assembly GCA_022495035.1). Classification (NCBI taxonomy): domain Eukaryota; kingdom Metazoa; phylum Arthropoda; class Insecta; order Trichoptera; family Philopotamidae; genus Philopotamus; species Philopotamus ludificatus. The sequence goes on along the minus strand of JAGXCT010035853.1, from coordinate 17,618 downwards.
TAATTTTATTCCATCAGTCATGGCGGCTCGAAAATAGCCGCGTCGTCCGAAGGGGGTCTCTCAGAGACCCCAAGTATTTTAAGATATTGATGAATTCTACATCGATATTTTTTTAATGGATTATTCTAAGAATAAAGATAGTTATAAATTGGATTTTTTAACTAATCGAGATGACGCGTAAATAACAACGCTCTCGGCGATTTCTCGCCGCAGACTGGGCTCTTGCAGCATGTGTCACTCGCACGTTTCACTTGCACTCGGCATATCGTGCGAGAAAAAATATCGCCCCCATGGCAACAGAAGCAAATATTGTTTTTTTTCGCAATTACAGGCAATAAAGAACAATAATTATTTATTATATTAATTATTCCCATAAATATTTAAGATTGTGACATGTGAAATTTATATTAAAATTGTATATCATCGGCACGGCTACGAAAATTTAGACTAATTATAATTATTAAATTGTATAGATTTTTGGGCTAAAAATTTGTATAAAAACTTTTTTAATTTGATGGGGTTTTAAATATATTTAGAATAAAAATATTGATCAGTACGATTAAAGTGATTTATACTATTATTAAATAAATCATACATGCTGTATCTAAATGTAATTTTTTCATGAACTTGTAATAATTTTTCTGTGTCAATTTAAATGGTAAAATTAATAAAAAGAGTAGTTATTAAATAATATCTAGTTCGGTTAACATTTGTAAAATTGTTGACACGTGATTTACGGGAATATTTATTTGTGTTAGTAATAATGTATCAGTATGAACATTACGATAACTAAATTTATCGACTTGATTTAATTATTAACTCAGTTTGTAGCAATATATATAAAGATCATTAGAAATTTTTATTAAAAGTAAGTTTTTTGAAAAAATCTGGACTAAAATATATTTAAAATGGTTATATTCATTCAAATTCAATAATAAAGAAATATACACAATTTTATTAATGGTATATTGGTATAATATAATATTTTAAAACCGTATATAAAAACTTAAGCTTAATATTTTTATCTACGGTTTTTTTTACTATAAAAATCGTTACAACTACAAAGTGCAAAAAATATTGGAAATATTTTTTTATTCGATGTTCAATTTTACTGAAAAATTGTCTTTATTTTATTTAAATACCGCGAAACAACGTATAGCAATTATTCTCACCAGTGACAGTTATTGACGGACAGTGAAAAAGAGTATTTTTTTCCAAATCCGTTTATTTTATTCTATATATATATTCATTTTACGAAAGGCTTGGAGAACCCTCGCAGTTCTCCATTTTCCGAGTATGCAAAAAAAAATTCCATCGAATATATTGTGTACCGCGAAAATATCCGAACAATACTCCGCGACGACTGCCTAGTAAAGAGCATTTTGTTGTTCCCGCTTTTCCTGCAACTGTACAATTGAAAAACATTTTTTTCCCAACGCTCGTATTGAGATGCAGTTTGATGATACTCCGTGTTTAACATTCAATGCTGAAAATGAGAAAAACGACGATATTTTCATCCGTTACGATGAATGCAAAAATTGAAAACGGAATCGGTGCAAATCGTATACATCAAATACAGTTCAATTCATTTGATCTCATGATTAATTACGTATACTTATTTAATTACCCAATTACTTAATCCCACGTGTGTGTTTAATATATTATATATCTGATCCCAGCCTCGGATTTAATAATCAATCTGTCACATCACGGATTATATCGAGAAATATCAATTTGCACGTAATATATTCAAATATCAAGGCTGCGAATATCAGATATGATATATGCAAGTTGAAATCTACATAGTGATATGCCATATTTTTTGCACGATATACGATATTGCAAAACTCGGTACGAGCGCACAATAAAAGCTTTTTTTTCTTAGCGAAATCCTCTTGTACGCATCAATCGAACGAAATCCGATTGGGAAGCAAGCGTTCCGATGGAATATTTTAGCCAATGTTTGCTCACGAAAGCCAAGAAGTTGTATTTGCAGACGAGGGCGGCACATTTAGAGACCCAGTAGGGGTGGATCTGGGGGGTGGATTGCTAGGTGTGGGTCTCCCACAGCGCCCTGCATTCGAGATGTTATGAAAAGGCTTGCATTTCAATGCCGGAGCATAAATGATCCTGTGTTGCCTGAAGATATTCAATTTTCTCAGAGATGGAATTCTTTTCATTAAGTCACTGCTTCTATGTTCGAGCACTTGCTTTCAAATGATAGATTTATATAGACGTCAACGATAAAGTACATATCTAATGATTCACGTTGAATTGGAAATATATCGATGGCGTTTGAAAAATAGATAATGGTATTTGGAAAAGCGCAGAATTTTCGTGTTTCTCAAAAATTATTAATTTTGAACTGATTTACAATCTTCGAAACACTTCTGAAACACAATTTTCGTTTTTATCCTTATAAAACGTGGCTATTTATATTTTTTTGATTTTCTAAAAGCACATGTCATAGCAATGTTTGTGGTCAAAACAAATTTCCCTTACTTTTCCTAAGTAAAATATCGCCGAGGTCATCAAAGTAATACGTTGTAAATCTTCAAAATCTTCAAAACCCTCTTTTAAAAAATCCTTGTGAACGATCATGTAACATTTAATATAGTTGGTAATTTCAAGATTCATCAGGTAATATAATAAATATTAGAACAATGAAAAAATTAAATAATTGGAATCCTACAGAGTATCAGAAACTCTATCTCAGGGTCAATACTGTCCCTTTCTGTTGCTTTATTGTGCTCTAGCAAGTGTCTAAATGGTGACCTGTGGACCACTTGTGGCCCGATTAAAGATTCTGTGTTGCCCTCTCGAGGTGTCTAACTTCTGTATATTAATATATCTTGATAATATATCAAGATATAATTTTTATAATATATCTGAATTTACCCATAAACAATGGCTTCTAGATTATTGTTTTTTTTTTAAATATAACAATAAAATATTATAAAATATTATAATTAAAATAAATTAGAATTTAGAAGGAGAAAATAAAATTATTTCAGGATTTAATAGCTTTGTAAGAAAACTTAAGCTTTATAAAAATAACTACTCAATAAAAATTTACAATGATTTTAAGCTATTAAATGACTTTCAGTTATGAAAATTATTTAAAATATGCCAATGGAGTCACAAAAATTTTCTTAGACTATTTGGTGTATAGGTCCTTTAAATTTACAAATGAAGCATACAGACGTGTAAGTGAGCATTAGGATAAATTTGGGCAAATGGTATTGTGTACTAATACTGCATTAGGCACCACTTTTTTAACTTAAATGAATATTAAATATTCCAATTATATTCCAAATTAATACATTATTTCAATTATAAGTTGTTTCTTTATTATTAATAAGAAAAACAACTTGCAATATTTTAATAAATCCACCTAATGATTTAAGTTGGATATCCCAGTTCTATAGATTGCAGGCTATTCTTGATGATAGGTTTTTTTCTGTTGCTTACAAACTATACTTAATATCCTGTTTTACTTTTAATAAAATAATTAAGTAATTTTTTAGTATTAGTAAATTTCATTATTTTTTTTTGACATCTTATATGAAAGTGTCAATAATTCTCTAAAAAATAAAATAATAATAAGATTTTATTGTGTTAACTTTTTATATTTAAATATGTTTTAACAAGGCGAGTTAAAATTTTGAGCAATCTAAATAATTTAGTCTTCTATCATTTATTTATTTATGTACAGTCAAAAAGTAAAAGAAAACTACACTTTAATTAATACTACGACAAGATTAACGAAACAAAATTCTATTTTTTATTAAAAAAATAATAATAGAGCTTAAGCTTCATTTTTTCTATTCGAATGGAAACTATATTTTCATATATAAAATTTTATCGTATTGCAAAAAAATGTTTTTATGAAAATAACTTAACTTAACATTAAGCTCATATGCTTGATTTATATTTATATTTTACAATCTTTTTCGATTTAAAAATATATAAACCTTTAGAATCGAATATACAAAATTTTAATAAAACAGCAAATTCTATAATCGTGAAGCGATTAAATATTATTTTTTTATATTAACTATTAATCTACCTTCCCTCTTTTCTGAGGAACCTGACCATGTACATGATTCCCTTTATGGTTTTTATGGGAATATATAGAACAGTGGTTTCTTATTACCTTCAGCACCGCAGTAATTATTTATTAAAATCATTATGAATAGTCTTACTTACATAAATATTAAAAATATTAACGATTTCTGGGCTTGAAAATCTACATTGAACACTTCGAGCTTTAAATATATTATATAAGAATAAAAATTAAGGACGATTTAGGTAAACTTTAAATGTAAAATAAGGGGCTATCAAAATAATTGACATTAAGTTAAAAAAATGAGGAATCCTTCTAAATGTATTTAAATAATAATAAGCGTAATGCTAATTATATAAAAAATTTAATTATTCCTTCTGCTCTAGATGTTGATTATTAAATCAGTGTTCTTCTTCAGGTGCCTTGTCAATTTTCCGAATATTTCTAAACATTGTTTTCCTTCCACTTTCCCTCCATGTTGTTCTGCAAAAGAGGATTTGGTCTACGAATTAAGTTTGTGTTAATTTTTTTGTATGTTAAAAGTAAATCAAATACAAATTATTTAAATTTTAAAATGGAACAATATTTCTAAAAATATGTTTTAATAAAAGTTTTTATCAAAAATCTCGTCTAAAAATATATTTGAAATCGATATTTAGTACGGGTCGTGAATAAAAACGCGGCCTCCAAAATTACTTTGTTCAAATCTTCTACAAAACTTTCCTAAAAGTTATATTCGCGTATCGGATCGGAGATCATTTCTATTATTGCCATTGAAACTGATAAAAATCTAAATGCGGCATTTGAATTCGGCATCGGCCCTCCCCAAGAGCACTTTGGCGCACATCAATCTCCTTCTATTTGATTGCTGGATAAGCCATCGAATATTATTATGGGAAATGAAAAATGAATCATCGGCCTACAGCGAATATAGATTTTTCCAGATTCATCCAAAATTCACGGCGTGTAATTCTGTGAGTCTCGCCGGAAACGTGTTATTGTGCGAGAGGCGTGCGTGATTGGAGCTAATGCGCATGCGCGTCTGCATAGTACGTGTGTGTGTGTATGTGTGCGACGGGACGAGATGAAATAGGAGAAGACATACATATACCATTATACTTTATTATTTAATAACATTTTTCCTTTCAGAACGGATGAAACCTATATTTTCCAATTCCGTCGGGATCATAAGGAAACTAAATTACAAACTTTTCTTAACAGCTTTCAAACTTTATTGGTTTCACAGAATTGTTATTGGAAAATATTTTATCTTATCTCTGGGAAATAGTAAAAGCGTCCAGGAACATACGTGTCCATTCATGGCCGGCGGCTCTGCTTATATTTTCCAATTTCAAACAGAAATCTTTCAAGTTGTAACTTTAATTCCTTTGATTTTATATCCCAGTTTAAAAATTAAATCGAATATTTTTTTATAATAATTAATAATAAAGTTTATTAATTTAATTCAGCAATGAACACTAGATTAAATATCAGAGATTGTTTAATGTTGCTGAAATACAAATAAGAAATAAGTGTTGATGACTAGAAAAAATAAATAGTCAGATTATTCAGTTTCATAAATAATCTTAAAATTATTACCTGAGGTTTTTAAGTATAAAAATATATTTAAGATACAAGCTTTAAGGAAATTTATCTAGCTTTCAATTTAAAAGTGTTTTAATTTTTAATGAAAAATTTCCACATAAATTAAGGGATGAAAAACTATTTTTTGTTATCTTTTGAATATTGTAGATGCTTAGTTATAATATAATAAATAAATATAATACGTATATTATGTTTGTTCACTGACTCGATCCATTCCTCTTCCGGCGTTATTTACTAGGGTCCACAAAATTTTCTTTATTACGTGGTAGAATAAAATTACTAGACATTTTTATTGTATACGACTGTCACCCGCATTAATGTCGGAACATTTTTAATGTCATATTAGAAAATACCTCGAAATAAAGAACGTAAACACGACGTAGTCTTAAAACACCATTTCTAGGCCGCATTCTATCCCTATTCGTCCCCCTCGCCTTTCAGGGAGACATCTTATAAATTTTCACCAGTTTTTCCATGCCGGAAAAAAATATATAGAGCAGAGGCACATAGAGAACTGGGCACTGAGCCAAGTGAGCCGCCATTGGCGAAGCCGCAGAACATGTTGGCGCTTTGCTAAAGAGTCTATAACGAAGTACCTGATGAGGCGATTTCAAATGAGGAAAAGCCTCTGGGATAAATGGATCGCACCTGTGATTTGCGAATCGGCGGTGAATATAAAATCAGTTGTTATGCACAAGCGAGAAGAATAATTTGTTGATCACTCCACTGCTGTAAATAGGAAAAGTTCTATGTGTTTATCGCTTGGTTGTTCAATGTAAATGTTATTAATCGTGGACTGAAATATTAAATCAGGTTCTCCTTGTAAGTGCAAGAAAACACCATCTTGTCTTACCTAACGATGAAACTTGGTTAAAGAGTTACCTACTTGGATTAGCTAAATAAGCCTAACTTAAAACTTCAGATACAGGAAACAAGTGTAATCAAATTTCAAAACAATCC
>JAGXCT010035852.1:37181-49464 GCA_022495035.1 Philopotamus ludificatus | reverse complement strand
TTCACCATATTTCGGCGAATGCGCCCCGCCCCAGCACAAGTTTGACCGCAATACGGCCCCCGTAGACAATGTGTTAGTATAAATCCTACATGTCATAAACTTTTGGTATTTATCTAAAAAAGTCTAAAGAATAAATATTATAAATAATAATTGTCCTTTATTGGACTGCAATTGCGGTAAAAAAAGTGCGCGCGATGTTTTTTCTCGCTCGCATCTGGTACGATATGCCGAGTGCGAGTGAAACGTCTGCGGCGAGACATCGCCGAGAGCGATTTATTCTTAGAACAATCGATAAGAAAGGTCAAATAGTTGTAAATAATAATGGAACTATGTATATTTTTAATAGTATTATAAACATAATCAAGCATCGATTTTAAAATACGCGATTTATTCTTAGTCCTGTTAACATCTATAGACAAATATAAAAATATTTAAAGTATACAAAGCATAATATTTTATGATTATGAATTATATTAATATATATATTATTAACTTAGTTTTGTGGAGATGGACCAATATATCTCTAATTATTATATGCCAGATATTTTATGCAAATTTATATACATCTAAAACCTCCTATAGCGCTCCCCGCTATATACAGTCCCTCCAATAGTGCTGTGCCCCTATAAAACGCCGTTTTTGACAAAACATAAAATCTTCAAGGTCAAATACATATTTTGTACAAACATAACACTGAATTTTTATGCCCTGTTTTCTATAAAGCGGGTTTCTATAACGCGGTCCTTATCTTTGCGCTATAGCAGGTTTGACTGTATTTAAATTACAGGGTAGCTTCTGAACTATCTATCGCCCAATATTTATTCTTTTATAATAATAATTCTTTTAATATTATTGATTCTGGGCTATTTTGTATTAAATCTTAATATCCCAAGAAAAATAGAAAAATAATTTTCGAATAAGAAATCTGACCTTATTCCACGCAGCATCCGGAATATATCTATCGTGCATAAATAAAATCATCTATATGACAAAAAATGATATTCTACTACAGTAAACCCTCTTATAATGCTCTCCGCTATACAGCGCTTTTCTATAACAAGTTTAACACTCCCTGCTATAGCGCTTTTTCCTAAAATGTAAATTTTCAAGTTAAAATTACATATTTCGTAAATTGTAATATAATATGTTAAATGCTTAAATCAATATATTGATTTTGATATAAAAAAATCCTTTCCCAAATTTCGTATGGATGCCTTGGCTTCTATTACACTGGCTTCTATAACGTGATCCTGATTTATTCGTTAAATGAGGGTATTTCTTAGATATATTTAAGAAATAGAGACGGTTCCATTCTGAGGCATTATTATATTACATAATTATTGTTTTTACATTAATTATATTATTAAGTTTTTATTGACAGTCATTAAAATCCATCGTTTCAAATGTAAATATTAACCTATAATTAAATAGTATTAACGTTATGTTCGTACGTTTTATATTTTAATCATTAAAGAAGAATAGCCTATTAAAAACCACATACCAAATAGAGTGCAGTTCGTTAAAAAGATTTACTGAAGTATCCACTCAAGATAAATGGTACCGATGCAGTAAAAGATATAAACAATGCTATAAAAGTCGTTCACTGTGCTGGAATTCGTGATGATCTGAATTCTAAAAACTTTTCAGCTATACTTCGTTTAATATTTGCAAAGAACGATCCATACTTTTCATGGTTCATCATTAATTGTTGTCTCCGGCAACAGCGCGGATCGTATACAACGTCCTCGATCACGCGACAATTTAAACAGTTCGATGCATCGGAATATATCGATGCCGGGCGCGATAATCGCGACTGTGACAAATGGCGCTGCGGGAGACAGCGCCGCGAGATAACTCAATATCCGGCCATGACCGGTGCCAAATCCGATGTATCGATGATGAGTTATCGCGGCATCGGCCGGTATCCCTGCACTTAGCGTGCATAAATCACGCATTGGCGCACTTCTAAACCAAACACGGCTCCAGGATCGGCCGCCAGGCCGGTATCCATCACCATTACGTCTCGGCGGATGAACGATGAGACCTTAAAAGGCGATCCCTCATCCGGGACCGGGAACAAATTGCGATTTACGGCGAGGCGACGCCCTCCATCACGGCCGGTGACATATTAATCGGTCGGACGCCGGCTCTCGTATTCGTATAATTGCAGAGGATCTTCCCCTGTCCACTGCTCGCGGTTAGCCCGATCACTATTCCATTAAGTTTTATGACATTATCACCATAACTCGTTCTAGGCGGAATGGGTGTGAGCTATTTTTAGGCTACGGACAATCTGCACACTAATCGCTTCTGTGCAAAAAATAATTAAAACTAAAAAAACAACCGGTAGACTAAAGCAGTGTGATGTAAAGGATTCATCTTTTACAATTAACAGATTGTCTAAAATAATCTTTCAGCTGAAGTAGCAATAACTGGCTTTGCACAAAGGTTCTTCCATGTCGACGAGATGAAACAGTTCTTCTATTTCAAGGCCAGTCCATCGGCCTTTCTTGCCTTTTATAATTCGTTGTAGAAGGCTTTATTTACCTCGGACCTTAAATGTTATAGTGGTTCACAGTACCATGATATCTTCATCCCTTTTCGGTAGCACCATATTTCAAATTCTTCTTAACTAATAATACTGGCCTTTGTGTCGATATTTGAGAGAACATATCAAATTAGGTGCTTAAGATAGTTGATCGAAATCTTCTAAAACAAAGGTACGCCAATCAAAAGTACGCGACTCGTCATAAACAGAAAACGCATTAGAGAAGAGAATACACGAATACCGAGACAAACCCTCTCATACTTGCCTGGACACAGTCGAGAGGATAAAATTCGATACCAACATGGTAGAAGATGTACGTCCAATGCCAGCAATGGCCAAGAGAGGGGGAAACTCTATACAAAAAACCGCATACCAAGACGGCTTGAGTTCCCGCGGTATGGACACGAAAGAGGACCTCTCACGTCACGTGTGAGACTCATGTTCCTGCCATTCGAGAGTTTGGTAAGGCCCATGCCCTAAGCGAGTGAGAGCCTTGTGGTTAGCAAATGATGATGAATGATGATGATTTTGGATAATATCCCAGTTGTCTAGAGGAAAACGAGATAAGATAAAAATCACCTCAAATTGTGATTAAAGGCTTCTTCTTCTTAAGGTTCCGTGTCCGTATTAAAAATAAGCTTGCCTTTTAGCTTTCCCTTTTTCCCGGTTTCATTCGAAAGTTTGGTAAGACCCATGCCGTTAGCGAGTAAGAGCCTTGTGGCTGGCAAATGATGATGAAATGATAGCATATGTCCAACGACCCTAGTGTACAACCGTGTCCTCATTCTCCATTTCATCCAATCTTCCCCCATGTCGCTGCATCTTCTGATCAGTCCCCATGTTGCAGAGCTCTGTTGTACATAATCTAGGTCTTGGTTGTTCTTTCCTCCTGAGACAGAAAGGCTTGTTGAACATAAGTTGACTGTCCCATTTCCTTGACATCCTTGACCGGCCCTACGAAGTCATGCCACTAAGACGATAACTTCGTCTTCATCTCTTGTCCGGCTTTAAATGCTTTTATATGCCATGGTAGATTTTGACTAGCTAGGGTTAACACACATCCGAGCAAGTACTCAACGGTCTGCACCTCTTCGTAGTTGGAGGTCGCCTGTTCGGAGTCCCAGTGGAAGCGTCTCTGATGGCTGTAGTCTCTGTGTCTAAGATATTATCTGGAGTATGTGACGATAACTGTAACCGATCTATCCTTGTATAGTCGGTACAGCTCATCGTTGCGCGAGACATTCCTTTCTGGCCTGACGCCTGGTGAGGATTCTGTTGAGTTTGGTCTTTTCCTTGGGAGGAACCTCGACCGTAGATGCTTCTGAAGTCCAAAGTAGCACCGGTTTGCCAGCATTGTTCTTCTTCGGACTTCCAAATAGATTTTGGTATCTTCCAGCTCCATCTGTAGAATTCTTCCACCTATTTTGCCTTTTATTATCAATTTTGGGCAATCAAACCTCAAAATATTGACAAAGTTTCGTCCGTTCGTGTTCTTTTTTCATCATCACGAATACGAAAAAACTGCAGGAGCCATATTCGGCGAATACGGAGGCATAAATAACGGTGCTATTTTTGGCTAAGAGTTTTTCCATATTTTGCATTTTTTCTATAAATATAAAAGGATTATATCAACACGCTTGAAATCTTTTCGACGGCCAACAATAAAATATGCATCTAATTTGACTACCAATGTCAAGATACGTCAGGGATCTTAATACAGCACATAAAACTCCCTTTTTTTTATCAAACCTCGTACATATATCTGTTGATCCTTCGAGATGAATTATATTAAATGTAGATTTTTTCCAAAATGTCATACTTGATTTTCCATATCTTCAATCTGTTCTAATATAATTAATAATAAAATCTATTGACTTGACATTTCATTGTTGTATACAGTACTGAGGAATAAAAACTTGTAGTTGTCTTCGAGAATAATAAATATCTAACACAACAAATATGTCAGAATAATACATTGGGCCAGAACCCTGTCAAACCCCCCCTTGTGAGGAACCACTTTATGAGGTACATCTTTTAAACAAGTTAAAATAATCTTACTAGGATCTGCATATGCATATGTAGATAAAAAAAATCTCGGAATTCTCAAGAATTGCTAGAATTATATAGGGATGTAAATTATTTGGCACACGATGTACTTATACATATTATTATTAATATTTATATTCTTTGTAAGAAGTTAAAATGTTCAATTTGTTTAAACGCTCACTTGTTAAATTAATCACTTTGCTATGGACATTAATTAGTTCTAAGCAGACAAATCTGTCATAATTAAAATGATCTAATGTTTTCATGTGATATAACATGATATTTTAACGATCTCGTCGAGAAACGTCTAGGATCTGGACAAATTGTTAATAGATTTTTAAATATTTGATGTCAAAGGTAAACATTTAATAATCTTAAACGATGCATAATACTCGGAAAATAGTAAATAAATGATTTAAAATTAACTATATATTATCCATCTAAAGTTTGACTGAAGAATATTGCAGATTTTGTGAGCTTTTCTTCGACGAATAATAATTATATTTTTTTTTAAGTTTGATTCTGATACACAACCATATATGGTTTGCGATCACTGCAATACAACATCATACAAAGCAGGTAACTGAGAGCATCAAATTAATTGCGTTGATTCATCGACGAAAACAAGTATAAGTTGAGTCACAATCATCTTCAAAAATTCTTTGTTACACATCTATTTCGATATGTATCGATTATGCAATTACGGATATGGGATCGATTGAATTCATTGATCTTTATTGACATACGATATGTAGTGAGATAGATATTCTAAGAAAATGCTAAGAACTTCTTTTTATACTTCTAACGAATGAAGGTCAAATATTTTTTTCTTATCGTTGAAGTAACTGCTTGAGACTCTGGATCTGTCTATGGATAATTGTCCGCATATGCGAAAAAAAATAAAAACAACAACATTGATTTACAATGGCACGTATGCGATGTTTTTTATCGCTCCGTATCGGCTATGAGCGAGAACAAACATTGCACATGTGCAAGTCCAAGCGAGAAAAAATATCGTGCGGTGCCAGGGTAGAAACCAATCCAGTAAAGGGCCTCGGTCGCGGCGCACAGTGGGACGTATCACGAATTCAACTGCCAAAAATTTGTAACTTTTTTCCATTTGAGCTAGACTTATGGAATACCTAGAAAAATGGAACTACTCAAAAAGTGTAAGTTACAGATTTTTGGCAGGTGAATTCATGATCCGTCCCACTGTGCGGCAGCTTAAAAATAACTGCTTCGTCCGCAGGAACCCCAAGCGTTTCAAATCCAGTTATTGATGAATTCATCATAAATTAAAAAAAAAAAAGAATTATTCTACGCTTAAAATAGTTATTCATGATTTAACTAATCAATATGACGCGTAAATGACAAAGTTCTCGGCGATGTCTCGCTGCAGACTGAGCTCTCGCAGATGGTTATTAGTTGTTTTATGAACGTTCACGTAAGTTTTCCAAAAATGACATTACTTTTCGCTTTACCTAATATATTTTGGGTAATTAACATTTCTTGATTTCTTGAATATATTCTTCATTTTTTAATAAGCATTTTTTAAAAGCAGAAGTAGCTTTTAGTTCTTTAGGTATTATTTTCTCGAGTTTTAAAGCGTCAATAGATCTTTTGTGGCGAGTTCCTTTGATCCCAAATCCATCCCAACACATCGGAAACAATCGCGTCGTCCGAAGGGGGTATCTCAGATACCCCCAACATTTCAATGAATAATTCATCAATATCTTGATATTGTTTTTTAAAAATGGATTATTCTAACAATAAAAATAGTTATTCATGTCGATATTTTGGATTTTCTAACTAATTAATATGACGCATTAATGACATGCGCACTCGGTGATGTCTCGTCGCAGATTGAACTCCATAATTTGGTCGATATTTTGATTTTTTTTAACTAGTCAATATGATGCGTAAATTACAACGCTCTCGACGATGTCTCGCTGCAGACTGAGCTCTCGCAGCACGTGTCACTCGTACGTATCACTCGCACTCGGCACATCGTACCAGATGCGAGCGAGAAAAACATCACGCACGTGTCAATAGCAGTGAATATTGTTGTTTTTCGCAATTGCGGACAATAAAGGATGTTTATTTGCTATATTTATTCTTTAGACATTTTTAGATCAACACAAAATGTAATTTAGTGATTACTTAATTGAAATATATTGCAAAATATAAAATAACGCATATATAGATTAATTTACGTGTAAAATAAGATTTTATTTTGTTTTTTTTTTTAACTTTTTCCTTATGGCAGAAGAGTTGGAAATTTCTGTGTAAATAAATCCATGAGATATTATCTACGTCCAAAAGTATTAGCGTTTATTAGCTACTTGATTCTCTTTCATTCTAAATAAATGTCCATTTGGCAAAGATTTTTTGTCAAAAACAACACCAGTATAAATATCTTAGATCCCATATTAAGTTCTTATTCCCAAAGAATTAAAAAACATCAAATATCGACGTTTAGCCATATTGAGGAGTAAATTATTGAATATTGCAAGGAACCTTGCACAATGGTAAAAATTGTATTCGAAAACTGGAAATAGGGCTGACATATGAATTCCATATACAGTGGAACTCCAATTACACTACTCCGAATTACGCGCTGAGTTGAAATATTCGCCCCAAATCCCCCAATTGCGCGGTCGCATTCACATACAGTCAAACGTTGGCTAGCGGCTGTGTATTCAACACGTGCTATACGCACACAGCCGGACGGCTTCACTCCCTCAATTACACGACTCCAAATTACACGGTCCCGATTTTAGTGTTAGATTTAACTGTAATTTTATATCAAAAATTATATCCATTTCTAACATATTTTAATTTGCATAAATATAATCCCAAAAATGCGCCCATATAATATATAATATTTTCGCGATTATATAAATCCGGGGATTTGAGAATTTACAAATTGGACGCAATCCCACGATCATCCCTGGGATCAGAGGCTCTACCCATCTCGAATGTCGCTAATCTTCTGCGTAAACAATGGAAAATATGTAACAAATACATATTTTTTTCTGTTTTAACATAACCTCATCCGTTCCAATCTTGATCACATGTTTAAACACTTCATTGTTTGGATGGTATCCGATATATTTTTAATGAGGAACACGTTCGATGTGTTCACCTTCTATTGTTGTATCGACGTAGACACTCTGTTGTTTTGATACGATCATGACTGGTGTTTTTAATATTAATATTCAATCACAGCGAGCTTTATAAACATTTTTTTAGATTAATAATTTATGAGATTGATTGAAATATTTGAGAGGAAGTGAATTTTATTTAAAACAAGAAGACGGATGATATTTCTGGTCGTTTGTCGTTCGGGGGTATTTGAGGTGTGCAGCGCGAGCGCCAAGGCCCAGGTGGTTCATTGGCTATGCAGCTGAGTGGAACAATGCGGAGCCTCAGCCACTCCCTCGCCATACATCTGCAAGGCTGGCCAAGGTTGTTCTGGGCCAAGAGTGGGTGCCACGTGGGCAGTCTGACTTATGCAACAGCCGACATAAATAGAACATCGGAAGACGTCGCCGTCGCCTTCGGATCGATCCCTCGGGGTGACTCTCGAGACGCGGAATCTGCTCTTCCGGCAGTGCGCGACGAAACTAGTTTCGATTGGACAAACTATTCGCCATTTACTTTACGATTCGCCTCGGTCCGTAATGGTCGGGAGGGGCAAAGGCAGCCGAAGCCATAAATCGGGCGCAGCCTGCATTGTGTCTGAATTTACGAGGCTTCCCCACTGTACACATCCATGAAAACATGTCAAGGTGTAAATAATATTTTACAGCGGGCATAAGTGTTCGACCTCGAACTCAAAACGATTTCACAATGCAGAATGCATCGACTTTATATTCCTGAAAAAATAACCGGCAATACATACATTGTACACACGATATTCCTCTGATATGAGAGACATTTTGATGGAGGAACACGTCTTTATTCGCATTAAAGATTTACCACCAAACATAACTCGAATCCAGGCCATAAAACAGCAGGTTGTTGTAGTAAGATTAAGCATATTTACTCTACCTATAGTTGAGTTTTGTGGTTGCGATCGCAATTGGGGCCAATCTTGATTCCGTAGATTCTACAGAATACGTGGCGCTATACGTGCCGATTCGGTAACGGATGTACAGTAATACCCCCAATAACCCGTGTTCCGATAACCCGAATTTCAAAGAAAATCGCGGTAGTCCCTCTAATAACGCGAGCGCATTCTATTCATGCATAGCTCGAACCGTAAACTCTATGCCGTTTAGCTGGGTGCGCCTTTGTGTTGATCTCGTTCGCACATATCCATGTCCTCATGTGTGCGAGTGTTCGGCACATGTCTCACCATTCACGTCTGATGTAGACAATGACCCACGGATGTCTATGCGGATGTCGGCGATCGCATGCATGGCAACAATTTTTTTTTACATTGTTCTTAGTTTTGGCAGATTTGTATTTTTTTGCGAAATATCCGTAGCCATAAATTATTGATGTGCTTCATTATCCCAATAACGCGGTCCCAACTTTCGCGTTATCGGGAGTATTACTGTACTAGCTGGGATGTGCCCGTAGCACCCGATCAAATAGTAAACTAAATACGAATCGGCCCTAGCTACGTCCGTTATTATTGTTACAATCCGCGCGTTGACAGCTCAGCTCCCGGGCTTATGGCTGGCAACATGACCCGTGATCGAAGACGGTTAACCTGGTTAACCTGGAGGACGACCATCCTACCATCAGGATTGAGAAAGAAGAATAGAAGAAGCCCAAGATTGGCGGAGAACACATAGTGTTCTCCAGGTGGTAAAGATCCGCTTGGGATTAGAAGACCATTTACATAATTATAATAAATTAAAATTTAGTTAAAATGTATGCCAGAAAGTGACATTCAACTATGCCTGGACTAATCCATGGATTTATAGACTGATAGTTTGAATGTAGAAGAATTTTTGGAGAAGCATTGTAGAAAAACTTATCACAAAAGAGTTGTTAGAACAATAAAACAATTATAAAAAAATGGAGAAAGTTTATTCCTGTGAGGAAGTTCTATAATATTGTGAATACTCATCCACTTCTGCTTCAACCATCATCTTTATTCGATACAATCAAATTGAAGTTTTGAGAACATTTTTTGGACATCATCATAGGCGCACCAGCTCTATTGTAGAACCCCGGCCTCATCCAAAACCCTTCTCCATTTTATCCGGTCTGCAGCTACGTCGCTCCATCTTCCGGTAAGATTCAAGGATATACTGCACTCTGTGTAGACAGTCCAACCACCTCAGCATTGGTCTTCCTTTCCTTCGAGGACAGGAAGCGTTGTTAACCATTATCCTTTTCACCCACCGGAGTCTGGACACTCCGACGACAGACGTAGTCGAATATAGCTCCAAATATTTATCCCAGAATCCTTCTCTCTAGGATATCCAGTTGTCGCTCAGCTATTTTAACGGTAGTAATGGTAATGCTTGATTATGTATTAAAACTACACACCTTTTTCAAGTATGTAATTCATTTCTACTAAGTTCTAGTCATGTTTTAATCATTCGTAATGAATGAAACGCTATAATTCGCTAATAACTATTTTAATTCCTTCAAACGGCAGTGGAATCTTGATAGCTGACTGAAAGCAATTGAATTGTGGTACTACTGAAGAACTTTAAAGTTTCCATGGGCGTATATTCTTAAGGAAATCGTTCTTCAACTTCTTCACAGGGAGCGGAAGCTTCTTCCTTTTCTTCAAGTGACTTGGCTATTGAGCATAAGCTAACAGTGTATTACAAGTGCCTTGTACGTTTTCGGACGTAAGCGATCTACTGGTTCTTTTCTTTTATCATAAATGTATATATTTTTGATGAGCTGGAATAATTCTAGACCTCCCAACACGGTCCAGTTGAAAATGTTGCGGAGCATCGAAAGCTTCTTCCTTTCCAACCATCGTTTACCTTCCATTTTTCTGCAGAAGGCGTTACTTTGATCCACGGAGAATGTTTACAAGATTAAATACTATTGAAACATCGTTCAAGAACTAAAGAATCGACTTTTGTGGACTATCATGGGGCGAAGTTGAAGTCGACTTTATCTCAGAAGGTAGATAGATAGACAGAAGTTATTATGAAATAATAATAAATAAAGAAGATGCAATATCTAATTTTTTAGGGCTTCCAGGTTTGGAATTGTCCTTCAATTTCCTATCGCCACTTTTCATAAACAATCTATGACATTTTCTATGCTATTACACATCTCTATAAACGCAGCAGATGGTCTGAGTAGTCCATCAAAGGCAGCATAAAATGTGTCAACCAACTCTGCCTTGATATTTTTATCTATAGACCAAAGATATTTCATTTAGCTAATGCAATAATAATCATTATCAATGCTTTGAAAAAATGACGTTTCTTTTCACTTTTGTTAAATTATTTTATCATCGATTAAATTAAATTACGCAGAGCTTATTTGTTAAAAACCACAGAATATTCCATTCATTCGCTTCGGACGTAGAATTCGAGATTTGTTAGCTTTTTGCGGTTAGAGAACACTGTAAAAAGGAAACGGAAACACAATGCCATTGTTGTGCCACTTCCTGTGCGATGTATTTTAATTGTGAGCCGCTACCGTCTGCAAAAAAATAAATATGGCATTATTTATTATTCAAATTTGGGACCCCTGTTACCATATAAGGCTTCGATCCGCAGGTCAACCGCTCTCGTAAAATGGTATCACTCTTGTTTTTATTTGCCAACCGCCCACAGCATCGCGCGGAAAACGGCACAGTGGGCCCCAATTGCGAATCTATATGTGGACTAACTTATTTTTAATCGCCGCACTATTACGTTTATAATGTCGTAAATTATTGCAAAAAATAAATAATCGCAAATTATATCAATTACGATCGAAAAATTGGTCCCACGGTGCTGACGTACGAAAATATTTTCGATACAATCGACATTTGATGAATTTTTTATACATTAATACTAAAACATAATCATTTTTTGGAAACTTTTAATTGCTTAAAGCTTTATTGTTCCATTAGACCCAAGTTTAAATACAGACATAAAAGTTTTTTTTGCCCCCATGCATTTATTTACATCATGAAACGCTAAGACGTTACAGCATTTTGCTCCGTCTTAAGTTGTAGCCGCCATATTGACGCGCTGCACGCGGACCCCGCCATTACTACTCTGGATATATCCTCTCGTTTTCTCCACGGCGAACCACATATATATATATATATATATATATCAATCTACAGACAAGCTGACTACTACAATTACTGACTACAGACTAATCATAAACGAACGTCAGGGACACTCAATCCCTGACGACCACGTGGATCATCGGAAGTATCCCTCTTTATTTCTTTAATACTCTAGGCATCTCACCACCATGAATGCTGTCACTGCCTTAGATTGGGCAATTAGTTTTGGGATCTACAAATTATAAACCAACGTTAGAGGTTAAATTGTGTCTAAAAATTCACGGCGAGATCCTTACTAAAAGGTAAACTATTTTTTAACAAGAATAATGTCGAGAAGAATCCTGGAAGGGATATTTTAAGAAAAATCTTCATCCACTAACTAAAATACATAAAGGCGTTCGAATAATTCGGATGAACATAGGACTGCAAAAGTTTCTTTCAAAAGTCCTTTTTCGAGGGTAACTTCGTTATTATTG